>JAVJIF010020908.1:0-70426 GCA_038442645.1 Agave tequilana | reverse complement strand
CTCATTTTAGTATTCTTTAGCGATCGCCCACCAAGATCTAGGTGAGCAGATTTCCACCATTAAGGAGGAGGATGGATCTAGGAATTAAGTTAATCACACTATTTGTCAAGTTGTTGCTGCTAAAAAAAAAAAAAAAAACAAGTTTACTTGTCAAGTGCTGATTACTTTTTTTCTTTTATTGGATCAAGCTCACATAGATGAGATTCATTGTCCATGAATGCACATTTATGTTTATTAAATACAAGTTGATGAATGGGTGTTAGTCAGAGTGCTACAGTTTAGATCACAATCCCATAAGATCCTAGTATTTGATCATAGGCTTCATAGCTGCCATATTATACTCTAATGGGATGAACAATGTTTGAAGCCCATCACACCAATGGGTTGAAAAAGAGTGAATGTTCAAGGAAAAATCCCAAATTTTAGCCCTAAGAATTTTGGCTGTGAACATTGATACTAGAGTCAATAAGCACACGAATGCTTGAGGAAATCTCACAGTGAAACATGGGGGCAAGAAGTAAAAAAGGGAAGAGAAAAGAATAAGGAAGTTATGACCGGCGCCGACCTGACTATAAGCACTCCAGGAGAAAGACACAGAGACGCAGGTCGCTAGGTGCTCTGAGCATTTCACTTAACCAAACTCGTCGAGGTTCTCAATCTTAAAGCAAATGGAAAAGGGATACTGGGGAAGAAGTCACCCAAAATGAAATCAAATACCATTGGTATATCACAAAGATGTGTGTAGACAACTGAAGTGAGATATGGAAATTTCAAACATATTGCAAGATAAAGATACACCATTGCAAAAATCCTGTAGATCTTAAAGAATTATATTCTAACTTGATCGGAACATCAGAGCTGATTATGTATGTAGTGTTTGTATTAATGATTTGATGTATTTGTTTTATGTATGTGGTATTTGTATTTGTGATTTGGGTATTTGTTTTAGTTATCTGTAGTAGTGGTGGTAGTTATAAGCCATCATGTGTAGTAGTTGTGTGTAGTTTATGAGTGGGTTATGGGTAGTTATTGCTTGTAGTGGGAAGTTGTGGATGTATGCAAATATAAGCCATTACATGTATTTTGTTTGGGATGATGAGGGTTTAATTAAAACAATACTTCTCTTCCTGTCTCCTTTCTTCCTCCTCTCTCTGATGGGTGATAATGAACACTTTTAGACCTTCTAACCTGTGTTGTCTTCTTCCTGCCTTCTTCCTTTCTCTCTTCTCTTTTGTGAAACAAGAGTGATGAATGGAAACCTGTAAAAATCCTTTGCCTCTTCCCTCCCTCTGGCCTCTTCCCTCTCCTATTTCCCTTTCCAATAGTAGCAGCAGTGAAGCAATCATGGCAGTAGTGAAGCATTACCAACAACAGCAACAGCTTCAACATCAGCAGTAGCCGCTACAGCAAAGTACATCAGCAGTAGCAGAAATAGCTGCAGAAACAGTAGCAGCAGAAATAGCTGCAGAAGCAGCAGTTGTAGTAGCAGCAATGATAGAGTCGCAGCAGCAACAACAAAACACCAGAAACTGCTGCAGAAGCAGCAGTGCAATAGCAAACACAACAGCAGCAGCATAAGCAGCAGCAATAGCAGCAAAAGCAGTAGCAGCAAAAATAGCAGCACAATGTTAGTTAAGATCAATTAATTTCGGGTACCTAAAATCGTGCTTCTTAGTTTTTCCTTTGAGTACGATGGCGAGTTCTTTGTCTGTAAGTTTATTTCAAAACAATCTACTTATTAGTTAAACTGTACATCAGTTAATTCATCTCTAAAATGTTATCTCTATCTCATATTGTCCACTATATGGTGAGATGTGAATCTGTTAACTTGTGAATTGCTTGTCTTATTATTGCGAAGATAACTATTGCAATCATGTATGATTATTATTTTTAATTTCATTAAGATTAGAGATGTTCAAAGCCACGCTTGCAATCTTATTTAAATTCATTTGTAGCACTGCTAGTTTTGAGTTATTTTCTGTCGAAGATCTTTCTATTTGGTGAAATATAGCGAGTTTGATCATATCACTGATTCCCTACATGGCACGCACCCCCATTTCCCATCAGTTTGATATCAGAGCTACATTCTAGGCTAGAAATTTCGATCATGCATGTGCTAGGTTGCATTCAATAGACGTTAGAAATGTGTCATTGCATGTAAAACGATCAATATGGATACCACCCCTAAAATTCTCCAAAAGCTAGACGAAATTTGAGTTACATAACTAGGTTTGATCAGTCAATCAAGTCCACTCTTATCGTCCCGCAATCCGGTATAACAAGTGTCAAGATTATGGGCATGTTGCAGTCAATTGTCCAAATTCAATCAAAGTAACTAAAGTAAAGGAACCATCTGTTATAAATTCAGAGTCCCTTCCTCTTTTATTTTGCCGACTCCTACTGTCATTGTCTGTTCTAATCGTCAACCCCTCCCCCTCTATTGCCGACACCAAGCCCCCATTGACAAACTGCCTGTAACAAATACAGAGTTTGACTCTGAAAAGCTCATTTACCAGGCAGAATATTTAAAAAACTCTGAATTTAATATAGAATTCACAGGTGATAACTTTGAGGAGTTCAGTATTTCGAATCCTCTGGAGGCCATCTCAGTGATTGCGGAGATTATTGATATTCCCCATAAAGACAATCCGACTCCCCCCGAAGTCACCCTTGTGATTACGGAGGACGACGATGTCTTTTTGAAGACCTCCTGGGCATGTTACCAACGATGCGTGATATCCAACACATCATTGATTTAGTCCCAGGAGCTAATCTTTCCTACTTTTCACATCATAAGATGGAACCTACCATGCATAGTGAACTCAAAGGGTAAGTTGATAAGTTGTCATTAGAGATCAAACAACACTGCATTGTCCCAAGCGATGTCCATTTCTATAAGGACAAGTTTTGAAACTATATAGTAGCATAAGATGTAGGTCAGATCAAGAATGTTATCACCTATGATCGATCTATATCTAATTTTTTGAGGATGGAGTTATGAAAGAATATAATTCCTTACAGATTATTGATTGCACACATTTATTTTATTATTCTTTATTACATTTTCACATTTATCGTGTAATAAATCTGCTAATTTTCTTATCTTAAATGTCTTTTTTGCAGAAGATAATAATGGGAAGAAAGAGGATAAAATCAAATAAATACCAGTTAGAGTCAGATATACCTAGATCTATTTGGTTAGAGGAGGATGATCCCAAATCTAGTTGGTTATTCAGATTTTGGTGAATCAAATTGGTTAACCAAAGATCAATGAGGATATTGTCAAAATTAGAAGATCAAACAGAAAATCCAATTGAAAAAAAAGAAAAAGGATCAACAAAGACACGTTCTCCCCCTGGATGTGGCCACATCCAGGCCGCGGTTCCGCACCCAAGCCGCGGATCCGCAGCAATCTGGTGAGATTGGGGGAGTGTTTGAACTTCTCTTTTATTACTGTTAAATTTGATGGTGCATCTCCTGTGTCTTTACTGTTTTCATGGCTTTCATCTTCACTACTAAAACAGGTAAACTGTCGCATACCTTTAGGAGCATACCACTGATAATTCGTTTTGATAGAGGTCGTGTATATTATTGATCTGATGATTCAAGTGCCTAAAACTTTAATGTCCAATAGGGAGTCAAAGTTCAATAGCTATCTTTTGTAAGACTCCTTTAGCACTGATAGGCATTAAATTAAGTTCTCTGCTACACTTCATCATAGAGTTTCTGAGTCTGCATTTAGGCCTAAATATCCGAGCCTGTATCATATTTTGCCACACACATACAAGTTCGATAGATAGAAAATCAGTGATATATTTGAATAAGCAACGCTAACTATAAGTTATGGTCTGACATCGGGAAAGAAATTAAAAACCTTTAGTGTTGACAATTTTGTAATGATTCGATTCTTCCAAAATGGTTTCTCTAGAGAATTGTTAAAGATTTGCTTGCTTGTAGTGCTGGACTTTTCAAAATCTTAAAGGAAATTAAATTACAATACTTACGTTATAGATTTGGCATTAGTTCTATTTTCAATACTGAAGACTAAGTGGTTTATAAGATCTTGATTTTTCGTAAACAACCCACTGATTGATGAGCCTTACACTGAGCCAATTTTTGAGAGTCCTTCACTTCCCTACTTCCTGATATTCAAAAGTGATAAAAATTTAGATGATGAATTTATGGTGCAGCTTGACTACTAATCTGAGATGTAAGAAACAAACTTACAGTAGTAAGAGAATAACTCTGTAGTTGACTCGATGGGGTCGAGTTCTCTCCCATATGGGAGAATTGATGGGAACATCAAAGCTGAATTATGTATGTAGTATTTGTATTAATGATTTGATGTATTTGCTTATGTATGTAGTGTTAGTCCAGAGGCCTTCCACTCTAGTTTTGATGATGATTAACTCATGTAGTTATGTTTACTAATAATCTTGTGATGTTTAGTTTCCGATCATTAATCAAGATATTAGTTGGTGATTAGCTTCAACAAAGGAGTTTTGAAGCCTTTCACGTGGTAATTCCAGAGCCCGAGCATTAAGATCATATATAGCACTCGTTGGAGTCAAGCTTGGTGGATCACATTTTGGATCGAGTCGCCTTGAAGACGGAGTTCCTCAAGAAGACATCGGTACCATAGTTTTTAGTTTAGATTATGTTTTAGATCCATTTGTAAAGAATAGATAGTGTGATATGCTCAAGTTCACAATACACACACGTTTTATGTTTTGGATTCGGTATTTCGGTTTTGGTTTAACCGATATTTGTTTTCATAAAAAGTTAGATCAAAACAAGTTTATATGGTTTATGTATAGTAGATTCATTCTATATACATGCTTGCTTAACTTCCTAGACAAACTTATTTTGATATGCCTATTCATGAGGTTTGGTGTTTTGGTATTTTTAACAAAACATATTTTGGTAATTAAAGACAAAAACAATGATATGTATATGTTTCATGTATGTTGGACCTATGTCCATATGCAACATGCTTTAAAATGCTTAAGTATCATGTTTTTGTATTTGGAAAATGTTTGGACAAAGTTTATTTGAAAAGTCTAAGTTTGGAAAAATACAGGTTTTAATTTTCGGTAATTTTTCCATAACACAAAAATGGTTTAAAATGTTTGATATTTGTGTTGAAATTTTTAACACATGTTATATATCATATATAATGTTAGAAACTATTTTGTGGATTTTTAGAAGTTTATAGGATTTATTAGAATATTTTTAACCTAAGTTTTCTGACCCAGAACCACCCTGCCAGGCTCTGGCAGTCGACCGGGCCGGTCGACCGACGTACACCAAATGTGCACAGTTGGTTTGCCACTTGGGCCGGTCGACCGAGCAGTCGACCGACTGCAAACACCCAACTCTCGGGTGGGGCGGTCGACCGACCGGTCGACCGTTAGGCAAGGGCGGTCGACCGAGCAGTCGACCGACCAGAGAGCATTTGCTCTCTGGATTGGGACGGTCGACCGTGCGGTCGATCGCTGGCTTCCAACGGTCAAATTTTTGACCGTTGGTGTAGGCTTTCTAAAGATCACTAAAAGACAAGGCACCAAAAAGTAGAGTACAAACTCCAGATGCAGGGCTAATCACAGCCAGCACTGCAGCACCAAGGCGCGGGGGTCGAAACCCGCGTCTCAGCCAGCACTGCAGCACCAAGGCGCGTGGGTTGACACCCGCGTCTCAGTTGTAACCGCCCTGGTTATGGGTCAATCACGGCCCACATAACGGGGAAAGTTAACCCCCATTATGGAGTATTTTTAGGGCACGTTCACCCCTGAAACCTCTATAAATAGCCCCGTTACTATGGAGAAGGGGTCGGTCATTTTGGATCAAAAAAAGATCAAGGAGAAGGGCTTGACTTGAGAGCTTCCATAGAGAAGGAAAGATAGTCTAACTCTTCAGCTAACTTGCAGCGTACAAGTTAATCTTTGCCTACAATCTCTTTGAGATTTCTGGTTGACAGAGCTGTGTTACTCCTCCACCATCCGAAGAGAAGATCCCAGAAGTTCTCAACGTTCCCCGGTCAACGAAAAACAAGATTCACTTTCCATCGCCACTTGAAGAACCCAGCACTAAACAAAGGGGAAATTCAAAACTCAACATCTTTCCTCTCTTGTAGTCGGGGCATTAGTTTGTTATAATCTTTCAATTGATTCAAGGAAACTTTACACGAACCACTCTCCGTACCAAACAAGAGATGGCGACTCCGCTGGGGACTACTTTCGTTACTGACGAACAAGTTGTGACGCAAGGTGACGTCCTCTACAAGGGGAAAATGGTCGAATCACTCGTCGTAGAATTCGACCAGGCAAAGTATGAAGAGTTTCTCTCTCCGGCTCCAAGAGCCCAAAGGCCCACGCCTACTGCAGGGTCTCTACGGGGACTTGCCCCGATATCCGCTCTGAGCCTCTCTCAGAGGCAGCTGGTGTGAGGGATGTTGTGGCCAATCACGCCATGCGTGACACCCGCGCCAACGTCTCTCAGGAGACCCGCTGGTCAAGTTCTCTGGCGTTCAGCCAATCCATCCTCTTCCTCAGCACCAGGCCATCGTTGGTTTCTCTCAACTCCCACGACGCAACCGGAACGCTGAGCGCCGACAGAGGAGGCGTGCGCGTCAACTGCAAGTTGGAACAACTGATCGTCCAACTGAGGCAGGATGCAAGGTTCAAACCGGCGTCTCTGCCGCACCACATCCGGCACGTGAAATCCGCGTTTGGCAGCCCAAACGTGAGGTTCATCAAGTTGGCTCCTCTGAAGCCCCACTCCCCAGACGCCAAGGCGAAGCTCGCATGCCTTGTCGAGTACAAGAAGCACACGCCTTTAGGCGTGGGGCCCAGCAGCCTTGCATCTCTCAAGCGTCTCTGTCCCGACGTAATAATCAGCAACGCGATAGTCGCGTCTCTTCTCAGCAGAGACGCTAGACGCGCGTCCTGAAGCCACGACGCGAGAACCGCGTCTCTGAACCCCGCGTCCTAGCTGTATAGAGTAAGGATGCCTACTGCCCTCGGCATTACGAGGCTAATTTCTTTGATGCTCCTCCCACGGATCTGAGATATTATTTGACGAAGAAAAGAAGTGCTAATCGAATCACTTCGTCATGTTACTGCGAACGGCTTATCACGATGCTCTCTGAGTGTCGTTGCAGTTCAGGTGCAGACCAGCAGTCTCTATTTAGACAGCTGACCCTGATCCCGATCAGCTAAAAGGAGTCGCTCCCACAAGAGCAGGGTCTTCTCTGACACTGAATATCCCGAGCTCACTGCAAACATGGCGAGCAGGAGCAGAGGAAAACAACCTGTAATCAGTTCCGATGTTGAGTCTGACACAGAACCGGAAGGAGTGTACCGATACACTCGCGCCCGGACCGGGGCAATTCTCCCGATTGACTACAATGCTCTAGCCCGGGGCATTGAGGTGAATGACTCGCATTCTGCTATTGCAGAGTCACAGGCTTCAAACTCTTCTATAGAGAAAGAGGCCTTTATATACATGACTAGCACTCCTGAGGAGACCGCCAGGCGTGGAGCAGCAAGCCCAGGTCCAAAAGGAACAATTCGAGATGATTCGTGCTCAGTAAGAATCTATGGACTCTCTTAAGCAGATGCTCGCACAGTTGCTTGAAGACAAGAGGAAGTCAACCAATAAAGCCTCCTCTAAGAAGTCTAAAGGCAAACGAAAAGAGGGGGAAAGCTCATCTTCTGTACACGTAGAGGAGGAAGAGCAACTTATTTTTGGCTCGTCTAAATCCTCGTCGCAGGAAAAGGACGACCAAGACCAGGGAAAGATTCATTCTAAAAGAATGAATCAGTTGGAGCAACGTCTTGAGGCCCTTACCAACTGGAAAGGCCTCCAAGAAGCAGGAGTGGTCCGGTCATATCCGGCCGAGTGGGACCTAGTTCCATACCCGCCAAGTTCAAGGCCCCAACCCTCCAAGCATTTGATGGGAAAGGTTCACCGAACTAACATATCTACTACTTTAAGTCTCAAACAGGGAATGTGGTAGATAACGATGCCATCCTGGCACGTTTGTTCATCGGCACCTTAAAAGGACTCGCCTTTGAATGGTTCATGAAGCTCCCGGAAGGCTCCATTAAGAATTGGGGCGATTTAGAGATGCTCTTCCTAACGCGCTTCTTTGAAGATGACTCGGAGGTCAACATGCCTACCCTTTTAGCCACCAAGCAGCGAAAGGGAGAGTCCGTTAAGTCTTTTGTAGAAAGATTTCTGAACGTGGCACTCTGATGTCCGAGCGGTATGACCCAGGTCACCCTGGTGGAAACATGCCGCCATAATCTACAAACCTCACTCCTCGTCCAAATAGGAGTTTCCGAAAGCCGCACCTGGAAGCAGTTGATCCAATAAGGTGAACAGGCTGAAGAAATTGTCGCCCGGGTCAGGGCAGAAGAAAACAAACCCAGACCTGAGAAGACAACAAGGCGTGCGCCAGACACATCCCTCCAAACAAAAAGGAAGGATAACTTGACAGCAGAGACCAAATCCCCTGTCAAACCTCAACCGATTAAGGCAAGTGGCTCTTCAAGCTAACCGCGCGCCAACAAGCAGTATTCCTTCAAGGATGAACATGTTGACTAGCTCTTCAAATTACTCAACAAGAGTAACCGACTGAAGCTTCCTGAAGTTAGGCGCCCTAAAGAAGTCGGTAAAACCGATAATCCCAACTACTGCATGTATCACAGGATGCTGGGACACCCTACCAAGAGCTGTTATGTCTTCAAGGACATCCTTCAGACTCTGATTGACGCGGAGGTATTAAAACTCCATCCAGAGCAGAAGAAGGTGGCGGCCAATATGACGTCATTCCTCCAGTTTGGAAGACAACCTCCAACACCCTCTGGAGTAGTCCCTGTCCCAAGAGGAAAGCTGAGAATGATCAACACAGACCCTCACCAGTAGCAAGAGAAGGGCCTGGTACCTGTCCCCACACCTCGGGGAGAAGTCATGTGGGTTCATCCCGACCTTGTAGATGGCCAGCAATGGACCACTGTAACTAGCAGGAAGTCCAAAGGCAAAGCAAAGGCTACATCCTGTAATGTGGTATGTGCCTCTTCTCGGGAAGTGGAGACTGGTGTTCCCTCACTGACCGATTCAGAAGAGGAGACGATAGTTCTGGCCACAGAACCCAGTCAACTGGTGGCGAAAACCCGTTCAGGGCAGTCATATTTGAAAAAGTATGACGAAATGGCGGCAACTCCTCCAAAACCCGCTGCAGAGTCAGCCAAGTCCTCCACAAAGCAGCCCGTGGAGAGACAAAAAGAGCTTCGGTTTCCAAAGCTCTCTCGAGAGACATTGCGGAAGGATCCATGGCACCTTACCGCTTCGATGTCCTGGCTTAATTGGCCAACATCCCGGCCCGGATTACTCTTTTTGAGCTTCTTAGGCTATTGAAGTCGACCAGAGAAGCTCTACAAGAGGCCTTGGCTAATGCTAAGGTTTTCATGACCCAGGTGCCGATCGGACCAAAGGAGGAAGATGTAGAGGATTGCCTCCATGCCTCCCAAATTGCTCCCTGCATCACCTTCACGGCAGATGATATGCAAGTCAAAGGGAAACATGATCGAGCCCTTTACTTCGCAGGGTATATTGGATCATCTGAGGTGAACCGCATTCAGGTAGATCCCGGGTCCGTATTGAGCATTATGACTCGCCGAGTCATGCAACATCTCGGGATTCCTACTCACCGTCTAAGCGCCACCCAGACTACTATTTATGGGTTCAATGCCAATAGTACCCGTCCAATGGGGAAGGTCAAGCTCAAATGCCAGATTGGGGACCTAAGGTCGGGGTGATATGCTATGTCATCGATGCTGACACTTCCTACAATCTACTGTTGGGACGACCATGGATTCATCGCAATTCTATCGTCCCCTCTACTCTCCACCAAGTCATGAAATACATTGACGGGAGTGGAAAAGTGCGAACGTTGATTGCCGAAAGGCATCCGTTCAAGGGACTTGAGAATTATTTCACAGATTCTTTCCTATATCAGGACTCTGTGGAAACAGATGAAATCCCGCAACCAGAGGAGCCTGACTCTGGTAATGAAGCCGACACCGAGCCGGAAAAAGAAGAGTGCATCTGGGAACTAGACCCACTTGTAACGGGCATTAATAAGCTCGATGTTGATAATACCTCTGATGATGTAGGCGGATGGTATATTAATGAAGACTTAGATCTGGCGTATTTCTCTGTGTTTGCTTCTGATTTAGTGCCGTTAGACGCTAGTACCGAAGTGGATGACGATCTCTGGTCGGCAATAGATGTTTTGACATCATTGCATGTACCGGTGAAATCGTCCTTCGAAACATGTCGAGATGTTGGTAGTGCGCAAGAATCCATATTCATGGTTCCAGCAAGATGGTCTGGCCAAATACCAATTCTTTTCGGACGAATTGAATCCGAACCGATGACCCGTGAAGAATCAGAAGGCGAGCAGGAATCCCCTCAGTTCGGTCATTATGAGCCAAAGGCACTTAGAATGATGAAAAACATGGGGTATGATCTAACAAGCGGACCAGGGTTGAACTTCGGCAAAGGAAGGAGAACGCTACTCCGATCTTTTGTGCCGAAAGGGAAAACCTCTGATTATTATCATCGGACTCGCAGGGGATTGGGCTATGTATCAACTCCGATCCCATCAGCTTCTGAGTCTGAAGAGTCATTATGCAATGATTACTCATCAGGCACGTCATCGTGGGAGTCAGATGTTAGTGTCGGTAACATCTTCAGAGAACTTTCAGTGAATATGGTTTCAACAAGCCACCTGGAAGACAAAGGTGAGGAGGTAATCCAATTCGATACAGATCCTTGGATCCAACACTTAAACATCTTTGGGATACTCACTTTGAACAACGCGAGCCACCAACAGAAGATAAGGTTGTCCAAATCAATCTAGGAGATGAGGCTAATCCTAAACCTATCTTCATAAGCGAAGGCCTATCACCTCCTGAGAAAAAGGATCTAATATCTCTTGTGCAAGAATATAGAGACGTCTTCGCCTGGAGTTATGAGGATATGCCTGGACTTGATCCTCAAGTGGCTATGCACCGCCTCAATATTAACACGGACGTAAAGCCCGTCAAACAACAACAACGACGGTTCCGTCCAGAAATAATGGAGGCAATTCAATCAGAGTCAGAAAGCTTATAGACTCTGGCTTCATTAGGGAAGAACAACATCCTGAGTGGGTAGCCAACATCGTCTCCGTTGCTAAAAAGAACGGAAAGATCTGAATTTGCATTGATTTTCGTGATCTAAATGAGGCCTGTCCCAAGGATGAATTCCCGCTGCCAATCACAGTGTCATGATTGACAATACGTGTGGGTTTGAGCGAATGTCCTTCATGGATGGATTTTCGGGATATAATCAAATCAAAATGTATCCTGACGACGAAAAATATACCTCTTTCAGGACACCACTAGGGGTATACTGCTACACCGTCATGCTCTTCGGACTGAAGAATGCCGGGGCGACATATCAAAGGGCCATGAATGTCATTTTCCACGAACACGTGCGCAAAATGGTGGAATGCTATGTTGACGACATCGCAGTAAAAAGTCGCGCTAAAAGTGATTATATAACTGATCTAAAGCCCATCAATTGAAGATGAACCCCACCAAGTCCTTCCTGGGGGTGGCTAGTGGAAAATTCCTAGGGTTTGTTGTGACCTCTACGGGGATTCATTTGGACCCGGAAAAGGTTCGCTCTATCCAGGAGATGCAGCCTCCGAGAAACCTCAAGGAGCTCAGGGGATTGCAAGGACGATTGGCGTACATCTGAAGGTTTATCTCAAATCTCTCCAGAAGATGCCAACCCTTTTTCAAATTAATGAAGAAAGGTGTTTCGTTCATTTGGGACAGCGCTTGCCAGCAAGCATTCGAGGAAATTAAACAGTACCTCACACAACCACCAGTCCTTGCAGCTCCGGTGTCTGGAAAACCTTTCCTGATATACGTTCGAGCGATGGATCATTCTCTAGGAGCTCTACTAGCTCAGAATGATGATCAAGGACGAGAGCAAGCAATCTACTATTTGAGTAGAACGATGATCAGAATCGAGCATCTGTACAACCTGATCGAGAAGGAATGTTTGGCATTGGTGTTTGCTATTCAGAAAATGCGACACTATTTGGTAGGCCAAACTATAAACGTCATATCAAAAATCAACCCCCTGAGGTTACTTATGACAAAGCCTTCATCGTTAAATGGCCAATTGGCAAAATGGGCCATATTGCTATCCCAATATGAAATGCACTTTTTACCACAAAAGGCCATTAAAGGACAAGCGGTGGCGGATTTCCTGGCTGAGCATCCAGATCCGAGGGCAGCCAAACTTTACGAGGATCTCCCAGACGAGGTCGCTGAATCCTGCCAAACTCAGACATCTTTTGAATGACAAGTATGGCAACTTTTCTTTGACGGTGCATCGAGGACAAGCCCAAAAGGACATATAGTGGCAGGAGTAGGAGTAGTACTCGTCTCCCCACAGAACTATGTGATTCCTCGGGCTGTCTCGTTAACTGAACCTTGCTCCAACAATGTAGCGGAGTACAATGCCCTTTTGATTGGGATGCAGCTCGCCGATGAGATTGGCGTTAAACATCTCGAGGCATATGGTGATTCTAAACTTATCGTCAGTCAAATTCGTAGGGAGTACGAAGTCAGACATGAAGACCTAGTACCCTATTACAACGCAACTGTCCACATTGCCGAGAGGTTCACCAACTTTTACATTGACCATGTACCACGCAAGCAAAATACGCATGTAGATGCGCTGGCATCCCTAGCTGCCTCCTTAGCTCTTCCAGCTGGGGCAGTGGAGAAAATATTTGTCCACAGCCACGACCTGTATTGCCTGAGAATTGCTCTTGAGGACTACCAGGAGCCAACAGGAGATCGTCAAGACAAAGAAGTTCTCAAGTCGTCAGCCGGTCTAGAGCCTAGAGACTGGCAATTCCCTTATATTGATTATGTCTTGTATGACATCCTGCCTGAGGACACCAAAGAAGCGGCTGCCATTCGAAGGAAAGCCCCCAAATTCTACTATAATACGATTACACGAACATTGTATCGTCGATCGCATGACGGGATCTTACTCTGCTGCCTTTCACCAAAAGAGGCACAGGAGGTATTGAAAGAGGCCCATGACGGTATGTGTGGAGCCTATCAACCTGACCCAAAACTTGCATATCGACTCTAAAGGTTGGGATATTATTGGCCTAAGATGATCGCTGACGCCATCACTTATGCCAAAAGCTGTCACGCTTGCCAGGTGCATGGTGATTTCATCCATCAAGCACCAGGCTACCTTCACTCCACGACTTCTACTTGGCCATTTGAAATGTGGGGGATGGATGTAGTTGGCCCTATCAGCCCACCATCATCAAAGGGACATCGGTTTATTTTGGCCATAACCGATTATTTCTCCAAATGGGCTGAGGCCATTCCTTTGAAGGAGGTGAAGTCATTCGATATGATCAAATTCGTCAAACATCACGTCATTTACCGTTTTGGTGTACCTCGGCGAATCGTCCACGACAATGGACCCTAGTTCATCAGCTAGGCTTTCCAGAGATTCTGCACTAAATTCAGAATCTAGAGTGTATCCTCAACGGCATACTACCCGCCGCTAATGGTCTCATAGAAGCTTTCAACAAGGCCATCGGCAAACTTCTCAAGAAATTCGTCTCGAAAAGTCAACGTGACTGGGACGACAGGCTAGGTGAATGCTTATGGGCCTATCGCACAACTATGCGAACCCCAACTAAAGCTACGCCATTTTCTTTGGTATATGGGTGTGAAGCCGTGCTTCCACTGGAAACCCAAATTCCATCTCTACGCGTCGCCTTGACAGCAGAGATGACAGATGAGAAAAAGCATCGACAGCGACTCCAAGAATTGGAGGCCTTAGATGATAAACGTCTACATGCCCAACAACAGATCGAGCTCTATCAAGCTCGAATTACCAGAGCCTTCAACAAGAAAGTTAAAGTGCGAACTTTTAAGAAAGGTGACATTGTCTTAGTTGTCAGAAGACCTATGGTGATGACACATAAGACAAAAGGAAAATTCCAGCCTAAATGGGAGGGAACATTTGTAGCAGAGTCAGTCTACTCAAATGGATCATATCGCCTCATAACTGCAAATGGCGATACACTCATGATGCCGATCAATGGCTGATTCCTGAAGAAGTACTATCCTTAATGGTACTCCTCCGCCGATCAAGTTAAAAGTACACCTCTGATCAAAGCACCAAGAAAAGTTTCTTTCCTTTGCTAGACCACAAGCTAATCAGGCACTGGCTGCACCATGACGCATGACTTAAATATTGAGAAAGAAACTTGGGTTCTAATGTTCCCATCTTCATTAACATCCGACGCCTCCGACGGCTAAGGATAGAGGAAAATGTTGGCTTCTAAGCCCAACATAAGTCTTCGACAACTCATCATGCTGAGGGGAATATCATGACTAGCCCAACTCAAATGGTAGTTGGTAAAGGCACCTCAAATCCGTTGATAGTTGAGGATTTGCTAAAAATCCTAAGTGGATGTAATTCCACCCTCTCCTCCAAAATCTCTTACCAATTCTCATATACAGAATGGTAGGTCTACAAAATACAGTCATTGCTAAGTTAACACTATACCTCTGGTAATGAAAATTTTCAATACTCCCTATTGAGTACAAATTTTACTTGTCAACTCTATATGGAGTAGCAAACCTTCAAATTTGTCAAGTTAACATTATACCTCTGGCACTCCAAACTTCACTTGTCAATTCTCATCAATAGAATGGCAGGCCCTCAAATTGCTCATATCGCAAGTCCACTACTGTCAAGTTATACCACACCTCTGACAATATACTGTTAAGTTAACATTACACTTCTAACAGTAATCAAGTTACCGCCAAGTTCAATATTAAACCTCTGACAGTCATCTTCCCTCAGACTTCCAAATTGAAGCTGAAATGAACGATGCTAAGTTTAATACTACACCTCTAGCATCCAAGTCATTACTAAGTTCAACAATACACTTAAGGCCATGACTTTCCCTCGGACTTCCTTGTCAAAGCCGAGATGACCAATGCCAAGTTCAAAATTACACCTCTAGCATTACCCTCACTGCCAAGTTAAACATCACACCTCTGACAGTGACACTTTCAGTTTTCCCAAATGAAAACTGAAATGCTTCTGAGTTAAGTTAATATCGCACCTCTGACTCGCATCCTTGTCAAGTTAACATCACACTTCTGACAAGACTACATTCAACCCGTTAAGTTAATATCACACCTCTATCGGTAAAAACTTTCCTAGATCCCCCGCGAATCTAGTCTCACTTGTTATTCTCATCAACAGAATATCAAGTCTACCTAAAAACATTGTTAGGTTAACATTACACCGTTAACAGTGTTTTCATTAGATCCCTAACTGATCTTAATCAAGTTAATCATTAACCTCTGATAAAAGCTCATCCTCCCTGGGGGTACAAGTTCCACCTGTCACTTTCCTTTATAGAGTGGCAGGTCTATGAAAATTATCTTATCCCTTGTCAAGTTAATATCACACCTCTGACAGCATTGTTGAGTTCCTGAAATAGGATATCTCTCTATAAAATCTGACTCGTTAAGATTATTATCATAGTTTTGACAAGTCAAAGATTCTTTGCTTCTATTCATCGGACTAAAAAAAAAGAGTTCAAGAATAGGAGACAAAAAGAAAGGTGTCGCTTTTATTTATATCCAGACATATGAAAGTGATACAAAATGCTCTCTTATACAATAAGATTGAGTGTTACAATACAGGAGTACAAAGAAGTCCCTCTCTCTCAAAGGTTGCACTCACTCCTTGAAGCAGGATTCATCACTCCAAATACAAGATGCTTGGAAGGACGCCAAAGATGGGTTGAGCACTGTGATGGCGTTTGGGTGCTGATTGCGTCACCCTGCATGACGTAAACATCGAAAGAGTCCATTGTTAACCAAGAACAATAGTATTTCTTGAGGTCGTATGGCAGCAGAATCCTCTGATTCCCCTGACCATCCGAAGTGGGGGTATGATCCTTCGTTGATGAACATCTCCACCACCAGAAAGTCATCCAATGAGCATGGAGCTTTCATCGATGTCACTTCTGGGGTAGATGAAGGGAGAATCCAAGAACATACCCACCACTATATCCACCGCCATACTCACTCTGACTATGCCATGTTAAGAAGCATGATTGGTGCATTAAGTCCAAAGAGATCTTGGCGAGGGTCCGATCCCCGTCTCCCGAAGACAGGAGCCATGACTTCTTCTCCTGTGGTCGACCATCGACCAAGTTCGCTGGCCGATATATTCTCCCAAGGGCCCAGCGAACATGAAAAAGGATGATCAAGCCTACCTGCAAGAAGCAAACAATTAGAAGATCAGAAGTTTAGTATACTTCAACAGAAAAAACTAAGTGACAGACGCAATTATTGCTAAAAGCTTCAGACGCAGGAATGACCCGCGCAGTGAGCCAAACTTCTGCGGTGGCAGAAACAGACGCGATCAAAACTGTGATACACACAAAAGTCGAACGTAGTCTGGTTTTGCACCCACGTCTAAGGTTCGAGACGCGAAAATTACCATCTCCTTGTTTGATGAACAGGGGTTGTAAAATTCCGGCCCGAAACCTTTGATCTAAGTAAACAGCCTCAGACGCGAGCTCTGTATGTAAAGCCCACGGTCCAGGTGCAAAAGTCAATTATACTCGCGTCCAGAAAATTTTAGGTCAGAATTTTCTAAATGGCGCAACTTCCAAAAGATGGGTGCACCAGCTAGACTTCAGGAGAAGGTCAAGAAGATGAATCTCTTTAAGAGATATCAAACTCAAACTCAGTTGGGCTGAAAATTTCATGGCAGACCAGGAAGTCATACCCGCAGCAAACCCCATTAAGGGTTGAACTTTCTGCATCAAGGCGCAGATATAAAAGGTGCTCAAGGAGATGCTTCTTGATCTTGAAATCACTTGACAGTGATAATACTCTGGAGAGATTAAACAGAAGCATGATAGCTCTGGTTCATCATCATCCATGGAGGCAAGTCCCGGATACAAGTCCTTGAAGAGAAAAGGCAGAATCGCTAGAGCATTCGCTCTCAAAGGAAAGCAGTCTAAATAATGGACTGCTAAAAGGAGAAGCTAAGCCCTATTTATAGGCAAACCACAAAGCCTGTGATTAATGGCTCGCTAATCAGAACCGTCAGTCTTAATTCCCGCACGAATGTCAAAGCCAAATAACGGGCTGACGCGTGGACTATCGCTTTGGGAAGCATCGAAAACGCGAGTCTCCAACCGCCAGCGCCGATTCGGCATTTAAAGGCATTAATGCCTGAACCCAATGAAGGGCTGACGCATGGACCGCCGCTTCGAGAAACATCAGATGATGCGAGTCCCCAATTGTCAATGTCGACTTGACATTTAAAGATCCCACGAAATCTTTATGACAAGCTGCATGTAACGTTTGGGAAGTTGCACCAAACGCAGGCCCGAGAGCCGCGTCCAAGAACTAGCGTCCCTTTGCGAATTCGAAAATGGCGTCCCTCTTTATTCCAGTCAAGAGAACTGCAACCGCGTCTCTCAGAGTGATTCAAAGCTGCATCCCTTCACAGCAAAAGGGACCCATTCTGGAGGTCACGCTTGGAAATCACATAAAAGTGGAAAGCTACGTCCTGAGACTTGTGTCCTCAACGGAGAAGGCCTATGGCATTCACAAGTATCTTAGAGCTGCGTCTACATGGCGAGATGATAATGGTGTTCCTATCATAAACTCAATATAATTTGAGTTTGCACCAGGTCAAGGACCCAGTGTCGCGTCCTCATATCTATGCGTCAGTTTTGAGGAGCATAAGACCGCGTCCCACGACATTCTGAATTCTGTACTTGGGCAGAGTTAAGGGCTGCGGCCAGGGAGCCGCACCCAAAGCTGCGTCCTTCGTGCCAACTGGAACCGCGTCTCAATTGACAGGTCAGAGTCGCGTTTCTCAGAACTGCGTATCCTTATAAATCAGAGCCGCGTTCGCCCAAGAATTCAGTTCTACCTAAGTTCATTATTCACCGCCAGTCAAGGATCACAGCTAAAGACTGCCGCTAAGGAATTGGATTCATCTACAGTGGAACGATGACGATGGAGCAAAATTTCAAAAGACTTTATTATTTGAGCCAAAAATGATAAAAGTGATACAAACACTCTTGATGAATTGAGTGTTCTTTCCTTAAAAAAAAAGGGGGGAGGCTAATAATCTTGATTAGCCAGTGAACGGATTTGTTCTCGGAGGCGATGTATCTCGTGATGACGTGATTTCTCAGCCTCCATGAGAGCCTGGACCCGCAGCTCCTCCTCGGACAAAAATCTCCTCGCAGCCAGCTGCGCTCGTAAAGATTCCAACCTGGAGGAGTGAGTGGAGAGTTTTCTTCAACCTGCGTCTTGGCAGCTTCCAGCCCTTCCAGCTTCTTCTTGGCAGTGGCAAGCTTCTGCTCATTGATTGCAATCAAGGCTTCTGCTTTAGCTATGGTGGCCCGAGCAGTGATAATAACCTGCTCTGCGCTCTGCATGACGAGTTCAGATTCTCTTGAATCTCTAGTCAGCCTTTGATGGTCAGCCTGGAAATGTTGGAGATGGTGGGTCTCTTCAGCTATCCTTTCCTCCATCTCCTTTCGCTCTTATTCTTGAGCAGCAAGAAGCCTATTCAGGGTTGCCCGGGCCTCGTGAACTGAGCCAGCGTCTTCTAAAGACTTAAGCTCTTTCAGATCACTCTCCAACTGCTCCATCAGCAGCAGACACGCCCTAACCTGTGAAGGACCTCCAGTATGACTGATGTTCTCGATCAAATTCTTAAGAAGCACTCAGGTAAATTCGAAAGAACTGCCCCCAGAGAGGATGAGGTCAATACATGATCGCATGGAAGCAAAGAACTGCTGCACCATTTGACGTGTCAGTTCTTCCATAATATCATTGGCTGGAGAGAACTCTGCTGATGTACTCCCAGATCCCCTTTCTATCACAGGGTGAGGGATTGGAATCAACTCGTCCCGTGCAGGAGTAGGATCAACGACAGGTGCCGAGATGGTCGCCGATACGTCTGGCGCAGTCACTGTCGTAGCAGCCTCCATGGCAACTGAAGTAGCAGCAAACTTGACTTTTTCAGAGCCCTTAGTCGGGACTTGAATTGTGCTGCCTTCTGGGCTGAGGCTGACCGCAAGTTCCTCTGCCTGAACTCCCTCAGCGCTCTCTGCAGATTACCAGAACATCAGCCATGACAACAAACAGAAAATATTCAAGACATCAATATTTCCTTACCAAGCCGAGGGTCCAAAGACGGCAAGCTCCTGGGCAAATTTTGCAGGGTGGAAGTCTCCCCGACTTCAATAATTGCCCTCTCTTGAGGCATCTCAGCAGCAGCCTCAACACCCTCCTGCTGGGCCAGCTCCTGTATCATCTCCTCGATATGGGAGGAAGTCAGAGCCTCGCTGTCCACGGCCAGCCCTGCAGCATAAAGTTAAAGAGAGGACGTCAGAGAACCTTTTTCCTAGTTAAAAAGGGTAACTGGGTCAAAAAGACAAAGAGAGTACCTTCAGCAGGAGCAGTTGCCGCTAGTGGCGACGCCGTCACCGGATCACACCCATATATTTCCTCCTCCGTGATATGTGAGAATTTATGCGGATCTGGAGGAGCGGGTTCATCGCCAAAATTGACCTCATCTCCTGAAGAATATTCATCCTTCTCAGACGATGAAGACGACAACGCAACACAAGAGGCCTCGGTAGCCGAAGCCTTGCCACCAAGTACCCCAGTAGTAGGACTGGGGTCAGCTACCCTCGAGCTGGGCATCAGTATAGCAGGAGATCCAGGCTGTTGCGCTTCATCCCTCCTCTCTTGAGTCAAAGAAGACCCTGGTTGAGTTGGGACCCCTGGAATCTCAACATCATCCCTGCTCATTAGATCAGCCTTAAGTTGCTCAGCCTCATCGGTTGCAGTGGGATCAGCAGCAAGCTCCCCTTCTTCTAAAATCGCGGGACCCCTGCTGCGCAGTCCATGAGGGCGAACGAGGGGGTTTCATCTTCCTCCTCCTCTCCCTCCCTCTGCTCCTCAACACCAGAAGGGACGGCCTCAGGCATTGAAGTTTCAGCCCCTGAGTCTTTTCTGGCCTTCTTCGGGGCTGGCTCAGCCTGGAGAGTAGCGCCATGAGGACGTTTAGGCACCGCCTGTCGACGCCCTCTAGCAGGCTGTTCCCTAGATGCTGCTGCTCTCGATTCCACCCGCGTCTCCCTCTGGCTTCCCTCTTAGCCGCCTGGTATGATCAATACCCCGCATGCGCTTGTTGGATGCCAATTTCTCCTCATAGAATGCATTAATGCTCTTGATGCATGAACGCTCCATTGAGTAGCCAGGATTTTGCTAGCCTGGAAGTACCAAGTACAGAAACCAAGACTTGCATAACAGTTTGGCGTCTTGTGAGGAAAGCTATAAAGAGCTCTTGTCCCCCGGCCACGCTGTAATACCAGGCCCGAGCACCTTCAAACAAATTTCCACTGAAGGCGAGTTGGACGTTAGGGTTGCCGACATATAGCTGGTCATAGCTGAACTGTCGGGCAAAACGATTCGGCATATAAGGCTCGATCGTGAACGAATTCCCTTGCCGAAAGAGTAGATACTCGGGCCGGATATTGATAAGCCATTAGAAGACTCCCGGTGGCAGCCTCGTGAAGTCGTCCGAACCCACAATATCGACAAATTTATCCCCATAAGCAGCATTTGTAATATCGGGGAAGCAACGGTTGAGATGGTAATTTGAAGCGTTCAGAATATATTTCCGAACGTAGAACATATAGTTGTTGGACCAGCTCGAGCTCTCCAGCCGCTGCACAAAAGGGACAAACCCCTCGGATCGGGACACTGGTGTCATCAGTGAGGGGCAGTGCATAATGTACCAAGCCATTAGTTACGTGTAGGGAAGCTCGACCCGAGGATTAGGGGTCTTTACTCTCGGCCTCCCTTCCGATTCAACCTCCGGTCTACCGTGGGAGTTGACGATGGCCTCTACTTTACACATGCTCTGGGTTAGGGCCCGCAATCCGCTTTGGATTCCAGCCACCATTGCTGGAAGGAGAGCGATGGACCTACCATAGGCCAACAGCACCGCCGGATACACCACGTCGGCGACAATCACTTCATGCGGCAGTGTCGGCACTACACAGCGCTTCAACCACAGCATCAGGAAGCCCGCCAGTAGTGCCCGGTTAGAAATGGGGATCTGGGCCTGGTGATGAAAACTTTCAAAAACCGTGTCAGGTTTGAAAGTGTCTTCATTCGACTCTGTGGTGTAAGAACTCACAGAGGCGTTAATCCTCTCGGCGATTTCCTCATCGGAGTTGAGAGCTAGAATGGTCACTGAGTGATCTTTCTCAGTTATACCATTAAATAGGTAGCTCGCCCAAGATATCTGCTTAACTCCCCTAGTTCTCCAGGAGGTTATTTGGCCGCCGATGTGGAAGTGACATAACACTTTCCAGTAGGTCTCATATACCCGAGGGCACTCTTTCTTCAAGAGATGAAGCTCCTCGGAAGTTGAGACGTATTCCTCATAAGGGGCATCTCCCATAACCAGCCCCGAAACTTCATAAAGTTCATGCAGGGCAAGCCCATTTCCCCGACGGGGTGAAGAATGTCTCCGTCAAAGGGCTGTAATGCTCCAACATCCCGTAAAAATTGTGGAAACTCTGCGGGATGCCATATTGCACAGCCATGACCGCTTGGTACAGTCCCACCTAGTCTAACAGACCTCCGAGTTTGGCGAGGACGAAGCCCACCATCTTGCCCCTCCAAGACTCGTCGGAGGAATGAACCCACCCAAGTGGGCGGAAGTCAACGGGAAAGTAACCCCCCACCTTCATGAATTCATTGATGAAGGTAGTGCCGAGCTGAGGAGTTTTCCCTACTGGGTACTCGGACCTGAATAATCCAGGAAACAAGCCAAAGACTTCCTTCCCGTGTCTGCCAGGGTGTACCTTCCTGGTGCCCAGTATGCCGAGCGAGACACTGGGGACAGATCGAGGAAGATCCCATTCCATTACCCGGGGGACAGACATGTGCTGGAGATAGGATAAAGGATACATTCTCTCCATATTGGGAAGAAAGAATTCCTACCCCCTATTTGGCGAAGCCACTTATAATCGCCGTCATGCAAAATGTGACCGTCCTCGCCGATGTCGTCCCCAAAGAAGAAGACGGGTTTCTTTAACGGAATTCGTGAATCCGTCTCAAAATCTGCGTCGGTCATGATTTCTCGGAAGGTCCTCATGTCGACCATGGAGAGCCTCTCCCTTCGCTCCTTCGACTTGTCAGCAGTCACTGGAGCAGTCCTCTGCAATACGAAGGTTAGATTGCGGTCAGCACCACCTACGTGCCCGAAGTGACACTTTTTGGAGAGAGGGTCAGAGGAATATTGCACTGCAAAAGAGAACAATACTTGATCAGAAAAGAAATTGATTAAGTGTTTACCACTCAAACGCAGAAATGAACCCAGACGAGGAGATCATCAGAATCTGCATCCAGATCCAAAGATCTCAGACGCGAGATTCATGAGGACCAGCATCTGATTTCACAAGATGCAAGAGTCATAAGAAATCTGCGTCTGAATCTTTCACACTTAGAAATATTCTAAGTCTTGAATCCAAAACGCAAGGTTCATTTAGGCCCTATGTTCAACAAGCAGACGCAGATTCGAGCAGATAAAAGAAGCAGAGATCATCAAACCTGCGTCCTGTTTATCGACTCAAGAACCGCGCCTGATGACCAAACACGGGCATGAGCCCGTGTTGGCGGTTCATATTCAAAAGGGGATTTAAGAGTTAAAAGAACTCTGTAAAAATCCCTCTAATGGTGGAAATCAAGTCCGAAGACTTTTTATACCTGAAATAGGGGTTTCCTGCATGGAGAAACCGCCTCTCTGAGTCTCAGAGACGACCGCCTTTGAAGACAAAGCAGTATGCTTGGCCTTTAGTGCCATTGCGATCAAGGATCCGATGTTAGATGAAGGAAGAGAGAACAAAGGAAGCTCCTTTCTCAAATCCTAACAGATGCAAACGAAGAAGAAAGAGAGTCTAATGATGACTCTTGAAGGACTGTTGCCTTTTATAGGCACAGTGATTCGCAAAGATACGCGGCGCTTGGCTCGACGCCTAATCAACACTTGACGCGTGGACAGCGCTTTAAATGCAGCGCGAGCACGCCAAAAAGAAGATGTCCCCTCAATTCTACAGGACACATGGCAACATACTCATGGCACGGATTCGCATCCAACAGTCGCGTCTTCATCCCAAGAGACGTGTCCCTCCGAAGATCACATCTTCTCAACCCGGCCAAAGTCGCTTCTATCTCATGGAGTAATAGTTGCGTTGTCATCTCAAAAGCAGTATCACCCCTGCGTCCACAGAACTGGCGTGTAGTTCTTACTTCTGCAATTCAGTTCAAAAGTACACTGGCACAAGCAGACGACTGCCCACCTCTGGTTTAAAGTACACCAATGACAAGCTTAAAGCATCGGGGAGTTTAGACTGTGTATCTAAACACTCCATGCAATTAGTTTTGATGACTTCAAAGAGTTCTATAGTACACTCAAGAAGGCCATACTCCAAACAAGATCAAGCCCGGAGCATTGTCAGTCCAATCATAAGGGTGGATTCAGCTAGAGTCAAAGTATTTCGAAATCCGTCCAGCTAACTGCGGAATATCGAAAACTTTGGAGGGGGTTCTGTAGGCTGTCTAAAGATCACTAAAAGACAAGGCACCAAAAAGTAGAGTCCAAACTCCAGACGCAGGGCTAATCACAGCCAGCACTGCAACACCAAGGCGCGTGGGTCGAAACCCGCGTCTCAGCCAGCACTGCAGCACCAAGGCGCGTGGGTCGAAACCTGCGTCTCAGTTGTAACCGCCCTGGTTATGGGGTCAATCACGGCCCACATAACGGAAAAAGTTAACCCCTATTATGGAGTGTTTTTAGGGCACTTCACCCCTGAAACCTCTATAAATAGCCCAGTTGCTATGGAGAAGGGGTCGGTCATTTTGGATAAAAAAAGATCAAGGAGAAGAGCTTGACTTGAGAGCTTCCACAGAGAAGGATAGAGAGTCTAACTCTTCAGCTAATTGCTGCGTACAAGTTAATCTTTGCCTACAATCTCTTGAGATTTCTGGTTGACAGAGCTGTGTTACTCCGTCCACCATCCGAAGAGAAGATCCCCAGAAGTTCTCGACGTTCACCCGGTCAACGGAAAATAAGATTCACTTTTCATCGCCACTTAAAGAACCCAGCACTAAACAAAGGGGAGATTCAAGACTTAACATCTTCCCTCCCTTATAGTCGGGGCATTAGTTTGTTGTAATCTTTCAATTGATTCAAGAAAACTTTACACGAACCACTCTCCGTACCAAACAGTTGGCGGTCGACCGCCAGCCGCCAAGAGCAGAAATCTGCTCTAACGACTAGTTTTTGGATTGGGGTGTATATATACCCCATTGTTTGAGTTTTTGAAAAAGATTTCAAGAGCAAAATTTTCAGAGTTTCTCCAGTGTTTTAAACAAGTTTTCAAAAGTGTTTTAGTGCCAAAAAGATCCACCTTATTTGTTTTAAAGTGTTTTGTTTATTTCAAAGAAAATAGGTTTTTTTGGGAATTAGTTTCTTGATCTAAAAATCTATATCTATTTGGTTTTTCCCAAGAGATTTTCTTTGATCAAAACACTTGTTTTCCACTTGAGCTATATCATCTATCCTATTTTATAGGATCTTTATTTATGGAAAAAGAAGTTGTTTGTGGTCTTTGTGATCACCTTGTTGTACCCTCCTTTATTTGTTGCATCCCTCTTCGGTAGAGGTTGATTTGGAGTGGTGGTTAGCTCCCTCTTTGGTAGAGGTTGAGGTTGTGGTTTACTCCCTCTTGTGTGAGGTGGAGTTGGATTGTATCCCTCAAGTGTTGAGGTGATTGGTTGTTTGGCTAAGGGCCTACCCCTCTTGTGTGAGGTGGTGTTTGTATTGCCTCGGTGGAGGTTGTATTGGTTGAGAGAGGAATTCGGTACTCCTAGTGGATTGAAAATCCTTCTTAGTGAAGGCGGGGACGTAGAGCTCGGTGCTCGAACCTCGAAACACATCTTGTTGTTTGCGTTTGATCCATTGACTCTACACTCTCTCTCTTATTTGTGCATTGCTTTACTTTGTCATATCATATACATGCTCGTGTGTTGTGTGCCTCACTTGTGCTTAACCACGAGAGCTTCATATAGCGCCTCAACTCTTATTCAGAGGAATCAAGAGGAGTTAGTCCAGAGCCCTTCACGGGGAATTTGGCTACACTCGTTGGTTGCACTAAGTGTAGTTGCAAATTAGTTTTAATTTCCGTATTTAGTTCATTAGATTAGCGGTACACCTATTCACCCCCTCTAGGTGTACTTACATTTGGTATCAGAGCCTACGGTCCTGATATTAGTTTAACCACCTAGGAGTGAGATCTTGATTTGCTAATCTATCATTTGCATTTGCACATATATTGTTTGCACACACTCATGTATTGCTTGTCACCTCTCATGTTTGATGTCTCCAACATGGACATGTGGAAACTTAGGATGTCCATGTATTTGAAAACCCTAGGTTTGCATGTTTTCCTTGCCGCTACTAAGAAATGCTATCTTGGTAATCACAATCATATAGGGGCCAATACACAAGCCCTTGAGGCTATTAGAAGCACGTTAAACAAAGATTATCTTATACTTGTTTCTAACTATGATTCCGCATTTTCAGTATGGAAGAATTTGACTTCCTCTGAGCTACAAACGCCCAACATCATGGAGGATGAATCTAGTGGAGAATCCGAGCCACAATGCTTTATGGTCCAAGGGAATGACTCCCTTGAGGTATACTCGAAAACTCAATTAGATAATGATGATGCTAGTTCTTCATGTGATGAGAATATTGATGCCAATGCCTTGAATGAAGAACTCTCAATTGTATGTGAAAAGTTATTGGAAAAATATAATTTTTTAAAAAAGAAGAGTTTTGAACTTAATAAAGATAACAAGGATTTATGTTCAAGACTTGATTTGGTTTTGCAAGATAAAGTGGAGATTTCTAATGAAAAGGATTCATTGAAATCTATACTTGATCTTGTCTTAAAAGAAAATGAATTTTTGAAACATAAAAATGATTGTAAAATAATTTTAAAGAAAAATGAAAACTTGTCTTCAAAAGTTAATTTTGTTTTAAAAGAAAATGATTCTTTAAAAATGAAAATTGCTTCTATTTCCAAGGATTTAGAAGTTTGTTTGAAGAAAAATGAATCTTTGAAAAATTATATGGATTCACATGTTTTCCATGCTAGGATAGTTTCACCTAGTTCACCTATTGCATGTTCCACTTCTTCCAAAATTGAAAATGATATTTGTATGCTTAAGAAGAGTGTGGATTGTTAGTGGATTGTTTGGGCTCCACTAATATGTATATCCTAGATCTAATGCATATGTATATACATAGTGAACTTATGGATGTTTATGATTTTTGTTTTGATACTTCATGTGTTTGGATGTTTATAGATTATTATGATAATGCCATGATTATTAGATCATTGACATGCATGTATAGCTTTTGAGATCACCCTTGTTTATTAGGACCCATATGTTGTGTTCTCACTATTGTTTAGCTATTATGTGTATCATAGTTCTAATAGCATGAGGATTTACATAATAATCGTTTTTCATGCTTATCATGTTGATTTATGTCTCGTTTTATGCTTCAAATTTTGAATATATGTTTAAATGTTAGTTTTCATTAAGATTAGGATTTGTACTTGTACATTTAGTGGGCCACAAATAAATCTTTTATATGTTTGTGCTTGAATGCTTATTTGTACCCATTAGATGTGCTAGTATAATCTAGTTTTGATGATACATGCATTTTAACTTGTATTCCCTATTTTGGACATGTTTTTATGATCATGTGTTTTCACTTCATATATATGTCTATCTTGACCAAACTATTAATTATACATATACGTCCTTGAGCCACGTGCCTTTATGCATATACATTGGTGGACTCGTTATGTTTTAGATATGTATGTATACTTTAGTTTGAACAAGACATACATATGCCTTGAAGATTTAATCGTTTTGATGATTTTCATATTTTTAAGGAATATAGAGCTTTATTGCCAAATTTCATAATTATGTGTTTTCACATAACACTTGTACACTCACTTCATTTAAATGTTTCTCATGATTATATTTTCATGAGTATGTATGGGCTTTATGGACTTTGAGTGTTTAGTGAACATGTGATTTACATGTTCTTTATGAAAAATATTTTTGTTTTATTCCTTACTTGAAGGATTTCGTACTAGTTTACAAGTTTTTCCATTTAACTAGTTGCGGGATTCTTCGTTATGGTAGAAGTTTTCATATATACTATATTTTTCAAACCTATTTTGAAAACCCTACCTTTCTACGGACGGTTGGTTGGGAGACCATGCCTTGTATGTTAATATTGAAAATCATTTTAAACATGTGCATGAAATGGGTGGTAGGTAATATGAGATATACACTTGATGTTATTGTTGTTTCAATTGGTATCATTGGATTCTTTCAATTGGTATCAATATTGACATTTTTGTATACTCATATATTATTTTTGTGTATGTATGCTTTCATTTGGTATCATCTATTTTGATTGGTACTCATTTTTCATACACCTATACATGTTTTATTTGTGCTTACTATATCCTTATATTTTAAGCACAAATTTTGTCTATGCTAAAGCTTGATTTTTTAAAAAAAAGTCTACTATGTTTCAATTGACTAGTTTTCAATTGGTATTCAATACAAGCTTATGCATCGTTTTATTTAGTATTTCATAAAGGGGAGAAAATTCATATTTTATCTTTCAATTGGTATTTTATTTACCATTGATTTCTACTCCCACACTTTATGTTGAAAATTGATTGAAAAATTGATTTCAATTGGTATCATATGTTAAAAATGAAAAATATTCACAATTGGTATCAAGATATTTATTTGTTTACTTTTAATTGGTATCTTAAAAATTGATTTTCTAAGATATCTCAAAATTTGTTTTTATTGAGAAAATTCAAAATGTTGTTTTTAAATAAGAAATATTAAAAAAATATGTGTTTTGATTTATATTGCCTATATGCAAGGGGAGCTTAACATCTCTTCTACATATAGATTCATGTTGAGTGTATCATATATTGAGGAGCTTGACAACTCTTCTTTATGCGGTACACGGGGGGAGTTTTACATCTCCTCTTATGCATTGCATATTATGTGTTATGTGAATTAGGGCTTGTCATCCTTTCTTCATGTAATGCATATATGTAGGGAAGTTAACTTTACGTTTTCCTCTTCATGAATGTATATCGCATATACTTATTTATTTGTTTGTTTGATGTCACCCCTTTTATTGTTTCCTTTGTTTCGAACAAAAAAAGGGAAAAGAATTTGTTTTTGTTTTACTTTAACCCCTTTGTTGATGATTGACAAAAATGGGGAGAAGTATTTCAGTATATATGCATGTTTTGGAAAAAGGATTTATGTTCATTTCAGTATATATGCATGTTTTGGAAAAAGGATTTAAGTTCATGCATAGCAATAAAAAGAATTTAAAGTGTTTCATGCTTGTTTATGCATGTTTATCTCCATGCATTTGCATACATGTTTATAAGCTTTCATTGCATATTTATTTATTTATTGTGATGCATGTGTTAATGGGGAGCTTCTTTGAAGCTTAACTTTAATCCATGCATATATAACTCCATGAGTTTTGTCATCATCAAAAAGGGGGAGACTGTTGGCCCAGAGGCCTTCCACTCTAGTTTTGATGATGATAACTCATGTAGTTATGTTTACTAATAATCTTGTGATGTTTAGTTTCAGATCATTAATCAAGATATTAGTTGGTGATTAGCTTCAACAAAGAAGTTTTGAAGCCTTTCACGTGGTGATTCCAGAGCCCGAGCATCAAGATCATATATAGCACTCATTGGAGTCAAGCTCGGTGGATCACATTTTGGATCGAGTCGCCTTGGAGACGGAGTTCCTCAAGAAGATATCGGTACAATAGTTTTTAGTTTAGATTATGTTTTAGATCCATTTGTAAAGACTAGATAGTGTGATATGCTCAAGTTCACAATACACACACGTTTTATGTTTTGAATTCGGTATTTCGGTTTTTGGTTTAACCGATATTTGTTTTCATGAAAAGTTAGATCAAAACAAGCTTAAATGGTTTATGTATAGTAGATTCATTATATATACATGCTTGCTTAACTTCCTAGACAAAGTTATTTTGATATGCTTATTCATGAGGTTTGGTGTTTTGGTATTTTTAACAAAACATATTTTGGTAATAAAGACAAAAACAATGATATGTATATGTTTCATGTATGTTGGACCTATGTCCATATGCAACATGCTTTAAAATGCTTAAGTATCATGTTTTTGTATTTGGATAAGGTTTGGACAAAGTTTATTTGAAAAGTCTAAGTTTGGAAAAATACAGGTTTTGATTTTTGGTAATTTTTTCATAACACAAAAATGGTTTAAAATGTTTGATATTTGTGTTGAAATTTTTAACACATGTGGTATATCATATATAATGTTAGAAACTATTTTTGTGGATTTTTAGAAGTTTTATGGGATTTATTAGAATATTTTTAACCTAAGTTTTTTGACCCAGAACCCAGCCTGCCAGGCTCTGGCCGGACCCAGAGTCGGTCGACCAGACCGGTCGACCGACGTGCACCAAACATGCACGCTTGGTTTGCCACTTGGGCCGGTCGACCGAGCGGTCGACCGACTGCAAGCACCCAACTCTCGGGTTGGGGCGGTCGACCGACCGGTCGACCGTTAGGCAAGGGCGGTCGACCGAGCGGTCGACCGACCAGAGAGCATTTGCTCTCTGGATTGGGACGGTCGACCGTGCGGTCGACCGCTGGCTTCTAACGGTCAAATTTTTGACCGTTGGCGGTCGACCGGGCGGTTGACCGCCAGCCGCCAAGAGCAGAAATCTGCTCTAACGGCTAGTTTTTGGATTGGGGTGTATATATACCCCATTGTTTGAGTTTTTGAAAAAGATTTCAAGAGCAAAATTTTCAGAGTTTCTCTAGTGTTTTAAATAAGTTTTCAAAAGTGTTTTAGTGCTAAAAAGATCCATCTTATTTGTTTTAAAGTATTTTATTTATTTCAAAGAAAATAGGTTTTTTTGGGAATTAGTTTCTTGATCTAAAAATCTATATCTATTTGGTATTTTCTCAAGAGATTTTCTTTGATCAAAACACTTGTTTTCCACTTGAGCTATATCATCTATCCTATTCTATAGGATCTTTATTTGTGAAAAAAGAAGTTGTTTGTGGTCTTTGTGATCACCTTGTTGTACCCTCCTTTATTTGTTGTATCCCTCTTTGGTAGAGGTTGATTTGTAGTGGTGGTTAGCTCCCTCTTTGGTAGAGGTTGAGGTTGTGGTTTACTCCCTCTTGTGTGAGGTGGAGTTGGATTTGTATCCCTCAAGTGTTGAGGTGATTGGTTGTTTGGCTAAGGGCCTACCCCTCTTGTGTGAGGTGGTATTTGTATTGCCTCGGTGGAGGTTGTATTGGTTGAGAGAGGAGTTCGGTACTCCTAATGGATTGGAAATCCTTCTCAGTGAAGGCGGGGACGTAGAGCTCGGTGCTCGAACATCGAAACACATCTTGTTGTTTGCGTTTGATCCATTGACTCTACACTCTCTCTCTTTATTTGTGCATTGCTTTACTTTGTCATATCATATACATGCTCGTGTGTTTGTGTGCCTCACTTGTGCTTAACCACGAGAGCTTCATATAGTGCCTCAACTCTTATTCAGAGGAATCAAGAGGAGTTAGTCCAGAGCCCTTCACGGGGAATTCGGTTACACTCGTTGGTTGCACTAAGTGTAGTTGCAAATTAATTTTAATTTTCACATTTAGTTCATTAGATTAGCGGTACACCTATTCACCCCCCCAGGTGTACTTACATGTAGTATTTTTAATTGTGATTTGATATATTTGTTTTAGGTATCTGTAGTAGTGGTGGTCGTTATAGGCCATCATGTTTAGTAGTTGTGTGTAGTTATGAGTATGATAATGGGTAGTTATTACTTGTAGTGGGAAGTTGTGGATGTATATCTATATAGGCCATTAAATGTGTCTTGTTTGGGATGATGAAGGTTTAATGAAAATAATGCTTCTCTTCCTATGTCCTCTCTTCCTCCTCTCTCTGATGGGTGATAATGAACACTCTTAGACCTTCTAACCTCTGTTGCCTTCTTCCTGCCTTCTTTCCCTCTCTCTACTCCTTTGTGAAATAAGAATGATGAATGAAAACCTGAAGAAATCCTTTGCCTCTGGCCTCTTTCTTCTTTGGGCTCTTTTTTCTCTGGCCTCTTCCCTCTCCTATTTTCCTTTCCAATAGTAGTAGTAGTGAAGCAATCATGGCAGACAACATCAGCAACAACTTCAACATCAGCAGTAGCAGCTGCAGCAAAGTACAACAGCAACAATGAGCAGCAATACCGACAGAAATAGCTACAAACAGCAGCAGTAGCAGCAGAAATAGCTACAAAAGCAGTTACAGCAGCAGCAGTAGCAGAGCAAAAGCAATAGAGCCGCAACAACAACAACAACAACAACAACAACAGAAACAACTGCAGAAGTAGCAGCAATAAAATAGCAAACACAATAGCACTAGCATAAGCAGCAGCAATAACAGCACAGCAGCAGAAGCAGTAGCAGCAAAAATAGTTGCAACGTAGCACAACGTCAGTCAAGATCAATTAATTTTTAGTACCTAAAAACATTCTTTTCAGTTTTTCATTGGTGTACGACAGCAAGTTCTTTGTCTATAAGTTCATTTCAAAGCAATCTACTTATTAGTTGAACTACACATCAGTTAATTTATCTCTAAAATATTATCTCTATTTCATGTTGTCTACTATATGGTGAGATGTATGAATCTGTTTGTGAATTGCTTGTCTTAATATTGTTAAGAGAACTGTCGCAATCATGCATGATTATTATTTTTAATTTCGTTAAGATTAGAGATGTTCAAAGCTACGCTAACAATTTGTTTAATTTCATTTGCAACACTGCTAGTTTTGAGTTATTTTCCTATTGAAAATCTTTCTATTTAGTGAAACGTAGCAAGTTTGATCATATCACTATTCTCTACATGATACGCACCCATCGTTTCACATCAAACTTCGTTTTACTCAAGACTGAGGAGGGCCAGATTCCTTGAGCATGAAACATCAAAATCTGAATATGAAGAGGGTTGCCACACCCCTTTGATCATTGCAAGACATGTCATTAGAGCGAAAAACCCCATTCGCTTTTTTTTTTTTTCAAGTGGATGATTTCCATGTCTACATGTTATTAATATAAATTGTAACGTAACAACCATAAGCATTATATTTAATTATATTTCTACAATTAGGTCATTCCGTGTGAATGGTAAAGCTAATTGGATGCTTTAGAAGAAGCGGAAGCTACCACAGTTGGATCAGAGTATGTCTACATATAGAGTACAAAATTAAATACGCTAACCTAGAAATGTTGAAAGCCTACCATTGACTGTTAGCCTATGACTTTATGTTATGCTTCCTCCACATATTAAAAGACATCTCACAGTATAAGGTATGTTATTGCCGCCATATTGAATAATCTCTTCAACCATACTTCAGGAAGTTCTAGCCTTCCTCATGGGAACCTGAATTCTTGTGCAGAAATCCTTCCTGTACTAGATAGGAAGAAGATGGTTCAATTGTGTGCTTGAGAGCATGGATCAGGTCCTTTTGTTTTTCATCATCAAAATTTTTGGGTAGAGAACACAACTTAGACAGAGGAAGGACTTCCAAAAATTAAATCAAGCCTATTCGGGTCACACCTGCGCTCGAGGCCTTAGAACCCGGATTTGCACCCCCGTGCGAGGGCACATGCGCATAAGGTTTTTCGGATAAAGTTGTCCATTTTCCTTCGTCGGGCCTCATTAGTGCGCATGCGTGAGCATCCCCTAGTCTCTAGGCTCATAAAAAACATCATGAAAGAGACTTCATATTTAAACACTATAAAGTTCTTTTCCTTATCTAATGTGGGACCAAATGAACTTTGCATAATTTTGAAATACCTTCAAATATTACTAACCTTTCTTCTCTTTGACACTTTTGGTTTTTCTATCCTTGATGCAGTCTTAAACTCGTGCCCTCGTTCCTTGCTCACAGCAGATACTAAAGTTCTCTTCACTAGACAAGAAGGAAGCTCAGCGATCTGTTGAGGGACTTTGAGAGAGTGTAGCTTCTCTTGTCTTCTAGGTTTCTCGTGGCCGTTTTATGCCACTTTCTCAAACCTTCAATAAAACGGTCTGCAAAAATTGATCCTCTCGTTGAAGAGCCCATCTAATAAAAAAACACCTAGCCTATCATCAAATTAACGATCAAAGTGTTCGTTAATTTCATCATCCAGTTCAAGCATGTGATTTGTGAATTTCTTCACCTAAGCTACCAATGCATATAAAGTGTGACATGTGTGCACAAGAAATGGACTAATAACCCAACAACGATCGTTAAAAACAATGCCGTATATCTCTTTGTGGAAGCAAGACTGGTGTCCCAAACTGTACTGCAGTTAGTTAATGTGGTTAGCTGGTGCTTGGAGACCTAATCATTTGCTAAGAGAAGTATACTTAGATACTCACTCATGACCATGAAACTTGTGCCAATTGAAAGGAATTCTGCAATGAAAAATTTTAGTTTGATCAAAAGATTGATGTGCCTCATAGTTACATAAAGAACTGATGTATCAAAATTTGTTAACTAGAGAGGAAAGCTTTAATGAAACATGTGTCCATGTCATAGCTCTACCTTTACCTGTAACCTTCTATCTAACTTCAAAAAATAATTTAGAATCATAAATACGTTGTTAATTCTGATTTGTGCATGCAGTTTATTAGTGTGGATTTATCATTTGGTGTATATAGAGATGTTATAAATTCTAGCATCTTTGAAGGCTTTTAGTTTACGTAACTTGCCCAAGTTCTATTTGTAATAAAGACAACTGCAATAAATGAGTCTAAACTACAAGGAATATATAACTAACTCTACTAAATAACTAACAACAAAGATTAGTTTACTAATTTAGAAACATCTCTTCTAAGTTCTCATTTCTCCATATTCTTTTTATTGTATCACCGACAAAATGAGATCTTTCAGTTTCTTATTTTGTTATTGTATTCAACGCTGCATTACTCTAATCTCTATAGATTGGATGTACAACTCTAGGAAGAATGATTTATGTGATGCGAACAACTGAAGAGCTATTTCAATACTGGTGTTCATCTCACATGGTAGAAAATTTACCTGGATTAAGACGAAGTGGATGATGTGAAGAAGCAATCGTGGTAATAGGCTATTATCTGGTTTCATAGATACCGTCCCAGGAACTACTGCTTCATGGCCGATCTTCAGGCAAATTGTCATAAAATTTACTTCTAGCTTCATTCCTACAACCAAAGTAATCTGCCACCAAACTATAACTCATCTCTACATTGTTCTTTTCTGTCGACTACAGATGAAATTAATTAGTAATCTCGTCACTAATGGGCATAAGAGAAGGCCAGTAATGGCTATGGTACTATGCACAAAAGAAAAGCAGGAAGGAGTTTGATCAGCACCGCATGCCATAATTTTCCCTTCATACACGGGAAACTTTATATTGATTATACATGTTTAATGGTTTCCTTTGTAATTCTAGTAAACATATATGCAGTCTTGGTATCAATTACCAGAAGCATTTAAACAAATCATGAGGATAGCATACACCCAGATCCATACACTGCAGAGGACAAATAATGAAGAGAAATAAATATGTATCGAGACTTGAAGATAAAATTGGATTTCAAGACGGATAAAGTAAATGAAGTAACTTTAGCACTTGAAACATGATTAGATAGTATTACTTTTTTCCTGGTGCATACCTAATTCTTACCACCACCGCAAAGTCATGATCTAAAGATCGACTAAGAAATTTTTGGAAATCAAACTACCAGTCCTTGTTGAAGTGAACCTACTAAACAAAACAGGACATTGTGATGAAGGGTCCAATTCTAATTAATTACTTTGTTGCGCATTAAGGCCTTACCGTTAGGAAGAGCATTGTAGTCTGCTAGACACTGGTTTGATGTGTTGTCTGATTGAACCGACCTGGCTGAGTCATATGAATCTCCTCACTACCGTCATGGATAACAACAACCTTCAACTTGAGTTTGTCGCAGTCACAAACTTGAGATTTATGCTTCTTTACCCACTTTCGTGGTTTTATCTTAGTTCCAATTGCTGCAAATAATTCGACATTCTCATCAATGTCTTCAACCTGTTCAGCATCAAAACTGGCTACATGATCTCCAACCGGTGTCACATCCGGTGAAGTCCTTACTGATACAGAACCAACGGGAGATAGTGGAGTAGCATCAACCTCCACCTGCTACGATACTTCTTTGGTCTTCGTCCTCTCCACCTGCTGAGAGACGGTAGACTTCAACATTGAAGTATCATCAAATGTGACATGCTGACTCAACACGATCTTCTTTTTTCGGGGTCTCATAACCTGTAGCCTTTCATATTTCTTTTGATACCCAAAAACACAAACTTCTTTTCTCGCGGATTTATCTTGCCATCTTTTGCACTAAAGTAAACCAGACTTTCAAATTCCCGTAGTAAAGTATGATCTTGAGCAGCTTTTTCAGACCAAATTTCTAGTAGAGTTTTACCTCCTATCGCAGTCGATGACACACCATTTATGAGATGGCTAGCATACACAATCGCCTTAGCCCAAAATAATTTGTCTAATCATGCATTAGACAACAAACACCGAACCTTCTCCAGTAAGGAACGATTTATCTCCTTAACCAACCCATGCATTCTATCTGTGAAGTGAGTACCAATACCAGTATTTTGGCCAAATTGTAGGAATTGGTTCTTGTATCTATCAACATTACCAATTTGTAGCTCCTTGATCTTCCTACTAGTCTGCTTCTCTATTATATCCTTCCACTGAAAATACACCTAGAGGGAGGGTGAATAAGTGTATGGCTAATCTAATAACAAATGATGCGAAATTAAAAATAAATTGCAACACACTTAGTGTAACCAAGAGTGTAGCCGAATTCTCGATGAAGAGCTCTGAACTAACTCCTCTAAATTCCTCTAAATAAGAGTTGAGGTACTATTTGAAGCTCTCTTGGTTCAATGCAAGTATGGACACACACAATCAATACCAAGCATATATGATGAATGAACAATATGAAATAATGCAAGGTAAATAAGAGAGAGAGAGAGTTTAGAGATAGTGGATCAATCGCAAACAATAAGATATGTTTCGAGGTTCGAGCCACTGCTCTACGTTCCCGCCTTCACATAGAAGGATTTCCACTATATCGTCCACATAGGACTTCCCATACAGGGAACCTCCACTGAGGATTTAGGTAATACAACTTTGGAGCACACAACTCCTCTCTCAAACAACAACCTCTACACAAGAGGCAAGGCACAACAACAATCACCTCTACACTTATAGGGATGGGCACTTAGCCAAACAACAATCATCTCACACGAGAGGGATAAGGCTCAAAGCCAAACAACAACTTCAATCACCTCTACACTTAGAGGGATACCAATACAACCTCCGCAATCACCTCTACAGAAGAGGGATACCAACAAATACAAGGAAGGTTACAACTCTTGGTGATCTCAAGGATCACAAACCAATTTTCTCACCAAAATAACATCCTAATAGATAGGATAGATAGATAGCTCCAGTGTGAGAAAATAAAGTGTTAGGAACAAAGAAAAACACTTGAAAAAAATTTTCAAATAGATATTGAAATCAAGATCAAAAATCAATTCCCAAAAGACTCTCTTATTTGAATTTTCTAACACTTTAAAACAAATAAAAATAAATCTTTTTAACCCAAAAACTCTTGCTGAAAAAACTTAAAAGATAGGAATTTTTCTCTTCTTGAAACTTGTTGAAAACAACTTAAGAGAAGGCATATTTATAGCCTCTCTAAAATCTGCCCGTTGGCAGCCAGGAAAGGACAAAACTCCCCTTCAGGTTGACCGCCCGGTTGACCGGCCAACGGTCATTCTTATGACCGTTGTGCCTCCGGTCGACCGCTCGGTCGACCGGCCCCCACCCGAGAGTGGGGTGCTTTCAGTCGGTCGACCGCGCGGTCGACCGGCCGAATAGGCTGGCCTTTGTGCACGTCCCGTGCACATCGGTCGACCGTGATGGTCGACCGCCAGAGCAGTCCGACTGGGATGTTTAGGATTTAAAACTTAGGTATTTTGATTCCAATTAAATCCCATAAAATCACAAAAATTTCACAAAATAAGTTCTTTTAAGATCTTTGAATAACAAAGATGTGTGATCAAAATTCAACACATATTATAAACAATTTGAACTAGTTTTGTGATATAGAAATTTGCCTTTGAACCAAAATCGGTATTTTTCAAACTTGAATTTTTGAAATGGAAAACCGTTTTCTCCAAAACTCATATGGATACAAAAACATGATATTGAAACAACTTTGAAGCATATCGTATATGGATAAAATCCAATATACATATAAGATATATATCTATATTTTGACATGAAATCCAAAATCGGTTAAACCGAAAACCAAAACCAATAAATTTTAAACTTGTGTGTGTGTGAACTTGAGCATATCAATACTATCTAATCTCTACACAAGATCTAAACATAAACTAAATAAACCGAGGTCTTCTTGTAGAACTCCTTCTCCAAGTCGACTCGATCCAAACACGATCCAACGAGCTTGACTCCAAACGAGTGTTAGATGCGATCTTGACGCGCGAGCTCTTGAATCAATACGTGTAAGCTCCAAAACTCTTTTGTTGAAGCTAAATACCTACTAATATCTTGGTCAATCACTAAAACTATTTAAATACAAGATTATTAGTAAACTATAGCTACATGAATTAATTATCATCAAAACTAGAGTGATGGGCCTCTGGGCCACAATCTCCCCTTTTTGATGATGACAAAACTCATGGAGTTATATATGCATAGAATAAAATTAAACTTCATAGGAGCTCCCCCTTACTCATGCATAACAATAAACATAAAGATATGTAATGAATGCTTATAAACAAAACAACACATATATGCAATAAAACAAGAAAGGAGACAAAAAACTCTCAAAATTCTTCTCTCCCTTTTGTATAAAACAAGGAATGAAATAAACATGCATAAACATGCATATATAAAACTCCAAAATTCTCTCCCCCTTTTTGTTAAATCATCAGCAAAGGGGCATAAATAAACTCAAAAAAAATTTCTCTCCCTTTTTGTCGAATCAAATAAGAAGGATGAATATGCGATATACATTCATGAAGAGGAGAGACGTAAAGTTAACCCCCCGGCATACATGCATTACATGAAAAAGAGATGACTAAACCCTAATCACATAACGCATAATATACAATGTATAAAAGGAGATGTGAGGCTCCCCCTACACACGTGTAAGACATAGAGAAGAGAGGTCAAGCTCCTCAATATGAGATACACTCAACATGAATCATATATAGAGAAGATATTAAGCTTCCCTTGCATATAAGCAATACAATCAAAACACTATGATACTAATTGAAAATTTTATCAATTTATGATAAAGGTATACATAGAAACATTATGTTATCAATTTATGATACCAATTAAAAATAAATAAAATATTTTTGAGATACCAATTGAAGGTAAACAAAATTTTAAGATACTAAAAGATACCAATTGAAAATATCTTGATACCAATTTAAAATGTCTTATAAATTTTTGAAACTAATAGAAAATGACACATTGTATGTTTTTTATACCAATTGAATATATATTATAGATATTGATACCAATTGAAAGTAAAAACCAATTAAAAATAGAAACCATATTTCTTTAGAAATACGCTTATTTTACAATAAATATACCAAATTGAGAATAATACCAATTTAATATTATTGATACTAGTATTGAAAATGTTAGCATATACCAAAATAAAGTATTTTTCATCATAAAGAATGGGAGTAAGATACCAATTGAAAATAAAATCGATTGAAAGATAAAACATGAATTTTCTCTCCCTTTATGAAATACCAATAAAAATAATGCATAAGTTTGTATAAGATACCAATTGAAAAATAAATGTCATTAAGGACTAAATCAAGCTTAGTATAAACATGCTTAAAGATATACATATATAGTAAACACAATTAAATCATATATATGTATGAAAATGAATATACCAATTGAAATTGATACTATTTGAAGTTTGAAACATACATATATAGAAAACACAAATATGAGTATACAAACATGAAAATATCAATTGTGATACCAATTGAAAATATAATGAGGATCAAGTGTATAACTCATAATTACCTCCATTTTCATGCACATGTTAAAAAGATTTTCAATTTGAGCATACTAGGTATGATCTCCCATCCAGCCACCCTTGGGAAGGAAGGGGTTTTCAAAAATATGAATTTGAAAATAATTTTAATATAATTGAAAACTCTTCCCAAAATGAAGAAATACGTAACTAGTTTTATGATAATCTTAAAAACTAGTACGAAATCTTTCAAGTAAGAAATAAAATAAGAATACATTCATGAAAACTTGAAAATCACACGATCATCAACACTCACATATCAATAAAGCTCATATAACCTCATGAAATAAAAAATCATGAGTAAACACCAAACATAGAGAGTAACAAGTCATGTAATCAACAAAATCATGAAAATAGGGCATTTAGACACATATGAAATTCCTTCTCCAAAATATGAAAAATCATCAAATTAAATATACTTCAAGGTATATGTATGTTTAGTTAAAATTAAAGGTATACATATATATCCCAAGCACAAATGAGTCAATAATAGAATTTGCATAAAAAGCAAGTGACTCAAGGGTATACATGTATATCTAAAGTTTTGGCAAAATTGACACATACATGAAGCTAAATACATTTTCATGAAAAACATGTACGAAAAATAGGGAATACAAGTCAAAATGTAAGAATCATCAAAACTAGGCTATACTAGTACATCTAATGGGTACAAATGAACAATTAGATACAAACATATAATAATCAATTTGTGGCTCACTAGTTGTACAAGTATATGCACAAGTTTTAATGAGAACTACATCTAAACATGTAATCAAAACCATGAAGTACAAAATCATAAACAAACATGATCATTAAGGTAAATGTACGTGTTTAGAGCTATGATATACACAATAGCTAAACTAAAGAGAGAACACAAAAATAATAATTCATATAAACATTGGTGTATCTCAAAAGACTACATATGTATATCAATAGTCTAATCATGGTATTTAACAAAATCATGAAAAATCAAAACATGCTAAAAATCAACAATATGAAAGTATGTAAACTAATAAGGAGTTAGAGAAAGTTACCAAAACCATTAGGGTACATCTCTAGATTTCCAAACGATGGTGGTCCTCCCACCAAATTTTCCTTGAAGGTGATGCATCTAAAGTGGTGTCCATCAAGTACAAAAGCATCCACCATCAAGGCACCAATACTCTCACGTCAAGTGAGAGCCCACACCTACATCAAATAAAATAGGAGTGGATTTTGGTAACTATACTCTATTGGGTCCATGGGGACACCTTTCCTAACCGAAACAAACTTATTTGTAAAATTTGAATCATTTAATCTATCATAACAAAATTTTACAAGGTGACCCTTACGTCCACAATATGTACAAGTGTACACATGAGCATACATGTAATCATGTGTGTGAGTATGATGAGCATTTGTATGCCGTGTATGGTATGCATGCATGTGAAGAGTATATTTCTTGCGAAACATGGATTCCAACCATATGTAATTCATGGCACATTTGCTCAAAGTGGAGCCCAAACATTCAACACTCTTCTTTAAAACACATATATCATTTTTAATAATAGAAGAAGAGGTGGAGCATGCAATTGAAACACTAAATGGTGAAACAATATTAGCATGACAAACATGTGAATTAACATCATTTTTGAAAGAAACATTTTTCTTTGAAACCAAATTCAATTTCTTTGAAATTAAAGCAATTTTATTTTTCAAAGAGTTGTTCTCTTTTAAAGCAATATCAAGTTTTGAAGACAAAATCTCATTGTTCTTCAAAACATCATTACAATCATTTTGTTTTTCAAAATTTTGTTTTCATTTAGGGCAAGTTCAAGTTGAAATTTTAATGAGTCCCTTTCATTTGAAATCTCATCCATCTCTTGCTAAACAAAATCAAGTTTTGAACACAAATTCTTATTTTCTTTATTTAATTTAAGACTTTGTTTTTTCCAAAAGTTGGTATTTTTCTAATAGATTTTCACAAACAATAAATAGTTCTTCATTTAAAGCATCGGCATCAACATAATCATCACTAGAAGTACTAGCACTATCATCTAGTTGAGTATCTGAGTTTACCTCAAGAGAGTCATTCCCTTGGACCATGTAGAAAGGTTGGTCGGACTCATCTCCACTAGATTCCTCCTCCACATATTTTGTCGTTAGAAGCGCGGGAGAGGTCAAAGTGTTCCACACTGTAAAAGCGGAATCACAATGAGAAACATAGACAAATATTCTTTGATTAATGCTTGCCTAAGTGCCTCTAGGGCTTGTGCATTGGCCTCTATATGCTTATTATTATCAAGATAGGATTTCTTGGTAGTAGCAAGGTACACATGCAATCCTAGGGCTTTCAAATAAGCACTCATCCTAATCTTCCAAACGTCGATGTTAGAAACATCAAACATAGGAGGGGTCATGAAATCTATAAGTGTATAAACTATATGTGTGCAAATAAAATATTAAATTAGCTAACCAAGATCTCACTCCTAGGTGGTTAAACCTAAAATCAGGAGCGTAGGCTCTGATACCAATTGAAAATACACCTAGAGGGGGGTGAATAGGTGTATGGCTAATCTAATGAAAAATGATGCGGAATTAAAAACAAATTGCAACACACTTAGTGTAACCAAAGAGTGTAGCCGAATTCTTGGTGAAGGGCTCTGAAATAATTCCTCTAAATAAGAGTTGAGGTGCTATTTGAAGCTCTCTTGGTTCAACACAAGTATGGGCACACACAATCAATACCAAGTATATATGTATGAATGAACAATATGAAATAATGCAAGGTAAATAAGAGAGAGAGTTTAGAGATAGTGGATCAATCGCAAACAACAAGATATGTTTCGAGGTTCGAGCCACTGCTCTACGTCTCTGCCTTCACACAGAAGGATTTCCACTATATCGTCCACACAGGACTTTTCACATAGGGAACCTCCACTGAGGATTTGGGTAATACAACTTTGGAGTACACAACTCCTCTCTCAAACAGCAACAACCTCTACACAAGAGGCAAGGCATAACAACAATCACCTCTACACTTAAAGGGATGGGCACTTAGCCAAACAACAATCACCTCACACAAGAGGGATAAGGCTCAAAGCCAAACAACAACCTCAATCACCTCTATACTTAGAGGGATACCAACACAACTTCCACAATCACATCTACACAAGAGGGACGCCAACAAATACAAGGAAGGTTACAACTCTTGGTGATCTCAAAGCCCACAAACTAATTTTCTCACCAAAACAAGATCCTAATAGATAGGATAGATAGATAGCTCAAGTGTGAGAAAATAAAGTGTTAGGAACAAAGAAAAACACTTGGAAAAATTTCCAAATAGATATTGAAATCAAGATCAAAAATTAATTCCCAAAAGACTCTCTTTTCTTTTAATTTTTAACACTTAAAACAAATAAAAATAAATTTTTTTAACCCAAAAACTCCTGCTGAAAAAAACTTGAAAGATAGGAATTTTCTCTTCTTGAAACTTGTTGAAAACAACTTAAGAGAAGGCATATTTATATCCTTTCCAAAATCTGCCCGTTGGCAGCCAGGAAAGGGCAAAAACTGCCCTTCCGGTCGACTGGCCAACGGTCATTTTTATGACCGTTGTGCCTCCGATTGACCGGGCCAAAGCCATCGTCGACCGCCCGGTCGACCAGCCCCCACCTGAGAGTGGGGTGCTTTTAGTCGGTCGACCGCGCGGTTGACCGGCTGAATAGACTGGCCGTTGTGTACGTCCCGTGCACATCGGTCGACCGTGACGGTTGACCGACTCCTGGTCCGGTCGACCGTTCGGTCGACCGCCAGAGCAGTTTGGCTAGGATGTTTAGGATTTAAAACTTAGGTATTTTGATTCCAATTAAATCCCATAAAATCACAAAAATTTCACAAAAATAAGTTCTTTTAAGATCTTTGAATAACAAATATGTGTGATCAAAATTCAATACATATTATAAACAATTTGAACTATTTTGTGATATATAAATTTGCCTTTAAACCAAAATCGGTATTTTCCAAACTTGGATATTTGAAATGGAAAACCGTTTTCTCCAAAACTCATATGAATATAAAAACATGATATTGAAACAACTTTGAAGCATATTGTATATGGATAGAATCCAATATACATATAAGATATATATCTATGTTTTTGACATGAAATCCAAAATCGTTTAAACCGAAAACCAAAACTAATAAACTTTAAACTTTTGTGTGTTTGTGAACTTGAGCATATCAATACTATCTAATCTTTACATAAGATCTAAACATAAACTAAACAAACCGAGGTCTTCTTGTAGAACTCCTTCTCCAAGTCGACTCGATCCAAACACGATCCAACGAGCTTAACTCCAACCGAGTGCTAGATGCGATCTTGACGCGCGAGCTTTTGAATCAACATGTGTAAGCTCCAAAACTCCTTTGTTGAAGCTAAACATCTATTAATATCTTGGTCAGTCACTGAAACTATTTAAACACAAGATTATTAGTAAACTTTAACTATATGAGTTAATCATCATCAAAAGTAGAGTGATGGGCCTCAGGGCCAACATCCACTTCATCAACATATCTAGGATTTCACACCTTTGTCTCATTGGATATATCCAACAATGCCTAGATAAATTATCAATAAAAGAGACAAAGTACTTATGACCTCCAAGCGATGCAGTTTTAGCAGGTTCCCAAATACTTATGTGAACATAATCAAGAAGATCTTCAGAGTAATGAGTAGTATTGCTGAATTTCACCTTCTTCTTATCTAGAACACCGTGTTCACCCAATTCCAAATTGCAGGTAGAAACACCTTCCAATGATCCCTTCTTTGCTAGAGCTTGCAAAAATTTTTCACCTCCGCATTCGACCTCATCTGTCAGACCTGTGTGCAAATATCATCTGAAGAAATAGAAGTCTACAGCTGTCCTGTAACTGTACTATCCTTCAAGTAGTAGAGATTGTTCTGACGGACTCCCTTTATAACTACTATTAAGCCTTTGGTTTTCTTGAGAACACCATCTCATATAAATACCACAAGACCCAACGTTTCTAAAGTGCCAATAGAGATGATTCTTTTGAGTTGAGGTACATACCTCACCTCCTTCAATTCTCGTACTATCCCATCATCCATCTTGAAACGGACTGTACCCATTCCTTCTACATTACATGGATGATCATCACCCATGACAGTAAAACATCCATCTAGCTTCTCAAAGCTAGAAAATCAGTCCCTGTTCAGGCACACATGATAGGTAGCTCTGTATCTAAGATCCACTCAGAGTTATCTGAGAAACCAACAGTAGGAGTAGTAACAGAGAAAGAAATATCAATGAGTCTGAGTCTGATCCATCCGCCTGTGAAGTACTGACATGAGTACTGACCACCTGTGCGAGATTTGCCTCGGTCATCAACTCCTTCTTACCTTTGGTCTTCGGACAATCAACCATCCAGTGCCCTAACTCCTTACATAAGGCGCACTGGTTCCTCTTCAGATCTCTGAAGCCTGATCTGAATTTCAATCTTCCTGATTACCTCTTCCCTTCCGATTGCAACTCCTGCCTCTTATCTCTAATGTCTCTGCTGTTGTGCTCCTGAAGATGACAATCTGTCTTGCATCCTTACTTCATAATTCACAAGAGCAGCAGACACTTCATTGTAGTTAAGGGATGTTCTTCCATTAATCAATGTAAGAGTAAAGGTCTTATACTCTTCTTCAGGAAAAAATCAATAGATTTACTGCCTTATCTTCTTCATCGAGCTCTACATCCATATTAATCAGGTCTGTAAGAAGCTTTGTGTAGCTATTCATGTGTTCGTTAATGGAGCATCCTCTCTTCATCTGAAAACAATAAAGCTTACTCTTCAACTGCAACCGCGATTCGACGCTTTTCGTCAGATACTTTTTCTCCAGGACTCCCACAGCTGCCTCGCAGATGTTTCACAATACATGATACTTGATGTTTTGTGTCAAACAAGACCTGATCAAGCCACACGCCATCCGGTTCATCTTTTTTCAATCTTCTTCAGTAGTTGAATCACGCTTCTTCTTAACCGTAAAGTGTCTTCGAGGTTTAATGCCGTCAGTGCATCCATCACCTCACTTCTCCACATACCGAAGTTGTTTTTGCCGTCGAATTTCACCACATCAATCCTCAATGGATGTGGATTCACAGATTTCACCGTAGATGTACTATCTCCAGTCATCTTCTTAACTGATTCCTCAAAGCAATGCGAAAACAAATGGAGCTAGATAAAATAAACTAGATAAAGACAGGATCTTTACCTTCACGTGAAACCCTCGAAGAGTTTTCGAAGCAATCTACTCCTCCGAATTGATTCCTCGAGCAATCCACATGCTGTTTTGAGATCGACACATGATCCCAAAAACAGTCCCAAAGCTGCTCCAAGATCGACACACGATCTCCGCCAGACAAAAACTGATGTCCTTGAAATCAACACATGATCCCACGACGAATCTGGGATGCTCAGATACCACTTGTTGCACGCGGGGCAACAACTGATGAGGAATCCACAAAACAGAGATAGATGCAGCCGGAGATGTACCCAATACAACAAGAACAGAGAAACAATAAAGAAACCAAATTAACAGAGTATTAATGAGATTCGACAATTTGCCTACGTCCTTGGGGCAAAGGAGAGAGATTTTATTGATTCAACAATCAATACAAGAAAATACAGAGGGATATTTTTCAGGAATTTCAGGGATCAATACATGAGGGCTCTAGCCCTTATTTATAGGCATAGAGTCCCAGGGATTTAGGAAACCCTGATTGGATTCGACCCCAAAACAGAAAAGGAGTCCGAATCTAGAAAGGAGACAAAACGCGTCTGTCAGTCGATCGGCCGGTCGGCAGACCCTTATCCTCAGACGACCGGGACCAACTGAGAGCAGCTACCTTTCAGTCGGTCGACCAGGCTGTCGACCGTTCCTTTACCACAGTCGACTGGGCGGTCGACCAAGCCATATCTGTGCACGTCGTGCACACGGTCGACCCGGCGGCCGACCGGGCCCTGTCCAGGCCTGCTTCAGTGCTGTTCTCACTCCCTTTGACTTCCTATCTCTGTGCTATCTCTTCTATCTCCTTTATCTCCTCTCTCCCTACAAGGAGGAGATGCAAGCTATTATTAGGGACCTTAGACTATAAAGAAAAGTATGTTGTATACAACAAGTCATGGAAAAATATGTAGCATATAACAACCCTGAAATACTTAGTACCAAAGTTTTTTAATTTTCTTGGAGGAAAACTATATGACACCAAAGTCAAAAATGGCAAACAGAAATGTGAAATTTAATTTGAATAAATTGAATAACAAAATTAGCCAAGATTATTACATCAATAAAAAAGATCGGATTTTTACACTTCCATGCATATAAGTTCAGTTATTGCCTTGTCTTCTAGGAGACCATACTTGTTTCTTCCATTGCCGAAAAGAGATTTCTCCATCAAATGGTATGTTATTAGAACCACACTCTATCATTTCTTCTGCAACTCTCTGGATTTCCAGAAGTTCTAGCCTCCCTGACGGATATTTAAACTTTGATTCTAAATTGTTTCCTCTGGATGTTGCAGCACTGATTTTTGGACTAGGCAAAGATTTCATCACATTGCTTGTAGAAACTGATTCATTCTTTTCCAAAAAATGGGGGAAATGATTCACCATTGTTGTCGTCGTTGTTTTTGAAACAGATTTCTTCTTTAGAAGTCTTTTCTTTGCCATTTTATGCCATCTCTTCAAACCCGTTACAATATCATCAGTAAATACTGTTTCTTTCATTGACGAACCCATCTGATAAAAAGAACAAAAGCACGAAATTAGTCACATTCATTCTAATAGTGGACCAAGATGATTAGGTATCATTATAACCATATCATGTATTGGTTTCTTTACCTGTGTGACCAGTGCATATAGAGGCAGAGTAACATAGGCACACAAGAATTGCACTAGCACGCTGATTCCCACAGTCAATGCTATATCCTCTGTTTCTCTATGGAAGCAAGAGCGAAACCCAAATTTGTACTGCAGGTATTAGAATGTTAGAATACTTACCAAAATAGAGAAATATATATATACAACAAGTGTAATTAGCAACACAAAACTTACCCATGTCCAAGTGAAGAACGCGAGTTGAAATGAATTCTGCAATGACAATATTATGGTTGGTAAGAATGTATAGAAAATTTATCTTATTTGAAGTTCCTTGCTAAAAAACAAGAATAATAGTAATGTGATATAGTATGAATAGAAATAATAATTCCAAATTTATGTTTTCATTGGTAAATATTTAAAGAATAGGGTATTTAATTAGTTACAAGCAAAGAATGGTTATGTATAAGAGCAGAAGTTGAAAGTGTTGTTAGTGACAATTAGAAGAGAAAAGAAAAAAAAAATTAAAGATTGTTCCTACTGTCTAAGTATAAAGAAAAAAGTGGGAAACTTAATTTCCAGATTTGAAAAAATAACTAAAAATGAAATTTTATTTAAATTTTCATGGATATCAGACATATATTTCAGGTCAAACATCAGGCAAATATAAATTTGGAGAGATGGAGCTTACCTGAATTAGAATGAAATGGATAGCATGCAGAATCAATTTCGGTTTTCCAAACCAGAACAAGTTGTCATCAGGCTTCACCGGAACTAGTCCTAGAGTTAATTGCTTACTAGTCTTTAAGCACATCTCGGTTATAACCACCTCTAATTTGGTTCCAATCACCAATAGCATCTGTAACAGGAAAATCCAAATAATTATTATTGTTAAATAGTAGTATCAGTACTAACAATAATTGTATGAGGAGTAGAGGTTTCCTTAATATGTAAGTGTAATAACCATATATTCGGCATTGCCCTCATCAATAATATAGACAATTCAATTTCTTTTTCAACTGATTTAACATGATATCAAAGCCTACTCTCTAAAATTCTTTCTATTGATGATTGTTTTTAAGTTTTTCGCGTGCATGTGCTAGGACACACTCATATAGCGTTTGTCTAGCACTAGGCCACTTTTTCGCATTGTCAATTTTGCTTTTTTTCTTTTTCTCACCTTGCACGTTTGCGAGGGGGTGTTCTTCAAAGAACGTAACACTGGATTGACATTAACTTTCATATTTTTTTTAAGGTGATATTTTTCAACTTTTTTATTTTTACTTTCTTTAAATCAAACTCACAATTTTTCCTCCATCGTGAGTTTGCGACGGGCTGTTAAAGAGTAGTATTAGGGTTAGAATTATAAGATACTAATTACATTAAGAGTAGAGGGTCCTTAATATGTAATTGTAATCGCTATATATTCGGCATGCCCTTATCAATAATATAGATAATTCAATTTGTTCTTCAATTGATTTTCACTTTTATTTATCCTAAAATTACTCCCAAAATTTACAACCTAAATTCATTAAAGAGAAATGTTAAATGTACTCACCACTAACGGAATGAATGGCAGCCAATAATGGTTATAGAATTCTGCATATGATAGACAAAATTAATATGACAGATAGATAAGAGTTAGCAAAAAAGTACTTGGCTAAAAATATTTGATCAAAAATATTTTTAATACATGTTCAGAAAACCTTGTTACCATGAGCATTGAAGAAAATGATGAGGATAGAATATAACCAGATCGTAGGGCTGCATAAGGTAAAGAAAGAGTGAGTCTTGAGTAGAATTATTCAGTGAACAGAAATGCATGCAAACATTTTAATTGCAAAGAAATTGGAATTTCATGAGAAGTTCAAGTAGATGAATCTTAAGTGAGAGTGGAACCTTATTCTGACAATCATGAGAAAGTCTTTGTCTAGTGATCTTCTCAGAAACTTGTGAAAGTTGAAAATGCTATCCTTTGAAAGATGAATCTGGTTCATATGTAAATAGAGCATATGGTCATTATTGTAGGCGCAGTATATTTGAGGTAGAGCTAGTTTTAGAAAGAGAAGGAAGAGAACTCTTACTCTAATAAAGCCATTGCGAAGAGCAAAATAATCAACTTTGGTCACTGAATCAGTAAACTGCCTTAGAAAACATACCTAAAATCATGAAATAATGTTTAGTAACTGTAATTATCTTCAAACTACAGACAATGGAGAAAATAATTAAGGATTCAATTCAACTTACAGTCCAGAGAATCAGGCAGCGGTTACTCCAAAATGTCAAGTGTCGTTGTCCAAAAGGCGTTTGTCTGGTGAACCTAAATCTTCGTGAATCTGCATAGTTTGCATATGTTTAGAACTCGCAAAACATATACGGTTATAGATAACCAATAAACAAAGTAGTGCAAGTCAATTACTGCAAGAAAAATATTCAATGTAATGTTGTAAAAATTGTGATGATGGCCATAATTATATAAAAACCATAGTTGCAACTACTGTTAGTATACCAAACAGGAAAATTTCATCACAGCTCCTTGGGAGAAACATTCTTGAATGTAATTATATAATTAAGTGTTGAACAAGTGGTCACAAGCGTGAGTTCTAACCATTTGATAGTTGATGCTCAAGGGTGCGCGTCTCTTCCTCCCAAGATTCCCAACGCCTCATCTGAAGGACGCGTAATATGTCAATTAAGGAACATATGTTATTAGCGTTAATGTACCAATGAAACGGTCTACTTTTTTGGTAAACTAAGCAGTAAAGCTTACCTTAACCTCGCCAAGAGCCAAAGTAACAAGGCATGAGATGACATGGAAGATCGCCAACACGAAGAGTAGCATTTGCAGCTGAAGAGTACCTTCTGTGGATAGAAGAGGTACTCTCCCCTGTACAATTCAGTAGTGTTGCAATTAGTTAGTGAAAGCTCTCCTTTCTTTCTCCTTTTATGAATGAAACATGCACAACAATGGTCCATATATTGAATAGTTCTGACCTTTCCACATGAATCTACATCCTCCTCTTCGATATGCAAACTGCTCATATCATTACAAGGAAGAAAGGTGTTTCCCAAGCTCTTTGGTATACATATTTTTGAGATCGGCTGCTTGGCCATTGTTAGCAGCAGAGACATGAACCCCAAGCTCCTCAACTCTGCACCCAGCAAGCAGATGAATTTCAAGAGAAGTGTTTGCGCGAGAGAAGGGAAATAGAGACAATTAGTATAATTATGAAGAAAATATTCCTATCGTCTCAATATTTTTCAGATAAACTTACCAGCCTTTAACTGGTAGACGGCCTGATTGAGGGTCTTTCGCTTCCTTTTTCGTACAAACTGGAGGAAAATGTGAACTATTGATAAGCATTGGAAATAAAGAATATTACACTATGAGCAAGTTAAGGAAAATTCTCGTGTGTGAGTACATCCTCTTTAGTACTTACCATAGTCCTGTAAATATAAATTATAGTACCATAGTCCTGTAAATATAAATTATAGTTTCTACACAATATTGAGAAAAACGATCAAGACAAGGTGATACTTTTGAGTCTTCCAGATATTAAGAAAATATTGTGTCAAGGCGACATCAATTCACAAAGATCACCTTGTAAAGTGTTGAGCTAAGAAGAAGACTTAGGTGGAAATTTACTGAACACTATAAGGTATAATGTCCTTTATACCTGATTCGCCGCAGGCTTGTTCATATTATAGCAAAATGTCTTTGCCTGCAGTTTAACACCTACTCAAACAGCAGTTTAGCTCCTACATCTTGTACTAGATAGCAATTTTTCTTGGATAAAAGGACCATGACCATGAGGTAGCCCCCCATCATTCTTGAAGAAGATTCTAATAAAATGTTGCAAAGAAAATCCTTGGTTCAAAGTATATATCAGTGTTCATATGCAAGTACCTATGATATTATCATGTAGTGTTTATATACAATACAGAGACTCGCTAACATAACCTGTTGAGATTCACAACTTCACTGGTTTAATTGAAATCCAGCAGAACAAAAACATTTAAATGTTGCAAAATGCACATGACTCTGTGTGTGTGTGTGTGTGTGTGTGTGTGAGAGAGAGAGAGAGAGAGAGAGAGAGAGAGTACTCGGCTTAGTAGATGCAGAGCATGTTCCATTAGGAGGGACACAAGGATGAGGACGGAGCATATCACAGCGACAGCCCAAGTCGCCGTTGATTCAAGAGACTCTCCGAGCTCCATTGAAGAATTATCACTCTGTGGTGCCGAATTTGATGGTTGCTTCTGGCCGTTCTGAAGTTATTGGGACTGTAGTGTACATATTTGTACGAAATCTGAGACTTGTCATTGTGCATCCCCTGGAAAAAAATATTTCAATTGGGGAAACATACAAGCCCATAGAGAATTCTTTAAGAACAATTAGAGGAAACATACAAGTATCAAAGTCAAAACTTTCTTTGATATTTAAAGAATCAATGCCTGGATTTTCAAGTGCTTACGGGAGCTAATGCCATCACTAATATTGTCTTAATTATGTTGCTTGCTTGTACATGCACATAACAGAATTCGACAACGTTTTATCTGTGCCAATTAATCTGACGGCTTGGCGGCCGACTGAAAATATATATTAAAAACAAACTTCGGCATAATCTCGTGTGCTCAATTGTTTAAACATTGAGTTGTGCTTATCTATTTTATTATGATCAGTTTGAGATCACTGTTGCAGCAGGGCGCCAAAACTGACTCAATAAAAGAGTCTACTTGTAGACCATTTCCTCAAACGGATAAATTGATAATCTTAGTCTCTCTTTCCTGCAATAGTAGGTACTGAAGCAGCTCTGAAATGTTCAAAATATTAATATGTTGCCATACGAATTTGAACAGGTGACCTGTTTGCAGGTGAGAAAGTGATGATCATCAATTTGGAGAGTGGTATTATAAGTAGCTAGTTTTTCTTATCATGATAATCAAACCACTTCATCAGATTAGATCATACTTAAAGGAGTCTACATTTCCTTAATGAAGCCCACAACTATCTAATAATTGATTACATTTAATAAATTTGTAGTTTCATGTTTTGTACTAGTATTGCAAGCTGTATTTTCTACTAGTTTATCAAGTTTGTATTTTTATCCAGACTACTGTTTTCCTCGTTGGTTCTCTTATCCTTAGAACAAAGTTGTGATATCATCAGCGCTTTGTTGTCCTTATCAAGGTCACATACATTTTGATTAAGAACATGTCCTTACTAGGAAACATAACTTTCTTCTCACCCTTGAAGATTACATCCACTATATAACTTTCTCTTTTTCCCCCCTTTTTTTTACTACTTTTAAAAACAAATAATACAAAACACATAATTTTGTCCCCCTTTCTTGTTCTGTCACTTAACTTTTTCTCAATCTCTATCTCTCTCCCTCGAGAATTCTTATTCTTAATCAGAATCCTCTAATCTCAAAAACCCACAAATTATTCAAATTTCTCACATCTAAAAAAACCATAAAAATCCTAGAACATATTTTATTCCTTGCGATTCCTCAGCTTATTTCACGACAAAATCTAAAGGTATTTCTAAACTGAGTTTTATTTTTTGCATGATTGAGTTCTTTGGCAATTAATTGGTTGAAACCTGCACATAGAAAATACAAAATTTCAAAAATACAAAACAGAAGTGCAAGTACTCTATACTATCGCTATAGCAAAGTGGTTATGCGGGTCGTAATCCACAAGGAAGGACTAGTGATGAAAGATTTTTACAAGTTCTCTTTTTAAATTATAAAGAATAGTTAAAGTTCTTCTTTTAGTTCTTGAAAAGAAAAAATAAGTTATGTTAAATTGTAAAAGTGGTAGATAGAAGAAGATGATGATTTTGTACAAAGAAAGTAAAAATAGTAGAGATTTGGTAATGAAGGTGATCTAAACTAAAGATTAAAAAAAAGAAAGAAAACCTAAAAGAAATACTTACCTTTTTTCGGTTGATGACTTACCTGAAATTCTTGAATGTTTACCTTGGTCTGGAGATAATCAGCGCATAACTCATAAGATTAACTCAGTCCAAATTCACATTACATCATCAAGACTTCTTCGAGTAAGTATGAACATAAAAAAGTTACCTTTTTATTACTTGCAGAAATGATGAAAGGTGTCACTCTCAACATAAATCTCTCTCTTACTTATATGAATCTTAGTCTAGCCTATGTTTACAGAGAAATAAAAATTACATAAAATGAAAATAAAAATCTACACTAAAAAGAATGAAAAATTGGCCTAAGAATCTATCTCTGCTTGCTCCTCACCCCTCTGATTCTAATGTGTGGGTATTTATAGGATAGAAATGGATAAAGAAATGAGTCTAAAGATAAGTAGAGCTGACTATTTCTGAATTTGAATCCTCCCCTTATCTCCAAACTTGATTTGATGCGAATATTCAATTCTGATCTGCAACTTACTGGTATGTTGATTGCTGAATATAACTTATCAAATAACAGAATTACAAACAGTGATCAATATAAGAGTTGTAACCCTTTAAGTCTTCTTTCTGGATCATCTTGAATCATCAAATTTGAGTTTCGTTATAGAAAGTTATGATTCAAATATTAAAATGTATCCAGTCTCAATCCGAGTCAAAAATTGCTTCATCTCATCCATTGATCTTCTCTCTATCCATTTATCTCTTTAGATTTTGAATTTCAGTTTTAGATTGACGATCTATCTCTTTATCCTCAGTGAAACCGATAAAGTCTTTTATAATCTATTTTTCTTTAAATTTTAATGATATTATCTCATTTGATATACACGGTCTTCAGATAAGATGACCTTTAGAACCCCGGATTTGAATCGATCCCCTTTCTTTTAAACTTTTAGATTTAATTAGATAAATCTATCTATCTCTTTTTTCTTCCTTAATTATCCTACAGGCCATTAAATATGAAAATATATTAGATTTTTATTTAAATAAAAATGTAGAAATATGACATATATGATATGAAAACATGCAACACACGTGTGTGATCACACCACACCTATCTTTTGTAAGTCCTCGAGCAAAACATCAAAATTAAATCTAAAAATTTATTAGACCACTTTCGCCGGTCACGCGATTACACTGAGCATGTGCAATAAGTCATTAAACCCCTAGGTTACTCCTAGAGGATGAGTTTTGTCTCGTGAGGATTTTCAGTAGATTGCACCCACAAAATCCATAAAAAAAAGAAACAAAGTGTTACTATTTTCGAAAAGCATTTTGAAAAAGAGAGAAAATATTTGAAGTATTATTGTAACATTTCAAGTAATCTATAAGTTATAAGAAAATCAAAATTTCATTCTTAAACTTAGGCTTTGCTCAAAAACTTGTTATCAATTAAGGTAAGGAGTCAAACTGTATTTCTCATCTAGTCTATTACTTTACTCTAAGTCATATGCACCTTCGTGACCGTGAAATTTTGACTAAGGGTTCTTTCACTCTAACTCTTATGCCTTATTTTATTTATTTAATTTTTTATATTTTGGTGCTATTATTCCTTAGTTCTATTAGGCTTTCTAATCTATCCATATAATGAGCCTTTAATCAGTGACTCTCAAACCAAACGGTCTTAGGGCACCGGGTGAAAAAAGACCCCAAGAACTTAAGAACTCGAGCAAATAAGGCCACAAAACTAAGGATTTTATATATGAACCGCTTTTAGGCATGAGTACTTATGCTTTATGAGGCACAAATACCCAGCCTAATCAGAGAATTTTTGATATATTATATATATTTTTTCTTTTTTTCTTTTTAATAAGGCATAAGAATCTTTGTCTTTTGAACCCTAAGTGTGTAAGTGTATATAGCATGCATATTTTATCAAGGTAAAGTTCAAGACTAAATTATTTTTCTAACTTTTCTTCCTAACCCTAGAAATCAAACAAATAATCTTATTTTGACCAAGTATAAGAAATCCTAATTATGATTCTCCTATTCCTTAAAATTAATTTCTTACAAAAAAAATATGTTAAAATATTCCTCTCTTTTCAAAAAGTTTTTTTAAGAAAGAAAATGTTAATTTTTATTTTAAATAAAAAGAAAGCCTATGTTATGTTAGATACCTCCCCCACACCTATCTCATGCATTGTCCTCAATGTATGAATGAATGCATAGTTGCATGAAAAAGAAGAAAGGGAAGGAAAAACATTATCTTAAGGTGGTGGTTTCGTTGTGGTTGGATTGGGTCAAGCGTTGCTACCCAATCAAGATAATTTGGTGATTCACGGAACACACTTTTATTGACTCTTTTCTATTTACAAATTTACAGTCCCCAGTATGAATAGGATCATGAAAGATCTTATCATGAAATTTATTCCCTTCACATCACTAGTCTTGAAAAATCATCACAGAGTCATCATGGTCTATACCTATGTTCAACAAAAGAATGTGACTAGGTGGAATGATTGACTTGGGCTCAAGAATGATAGGTTCAGGAATCAATACTAACTCGAAAAAATTAACTTTGGGTCGAGAGTCAGTTTTGGTTCAAGAGTTGAGTCCAAATCTAAAAATTGAAATTCACATTCTTTTTCCATCAATGGAATGTGACTATCCAAAATTAGTGATTCAATTTCTAGATCTATGGGTACGAGAATAAATATTGGCTCGAGAATTGGTCCAAATTGGATAAGAATACAAGAGTCAACATAGATTCGAAGATTCCTGAATCATAAAGTTGGGGATCAGGTTCACATTCATAATCAAGTTCAATCTCATTAAAATGAAAACTTTTCAATTCGTCAATGGGTTGATATTGGTCAAGTTCAAGGTTTTATGGTGAAATTAAATCTTAATCAAAATCTTCAAGATACCATGATTCTTGGTTTTCATCAATATGGCTAGAAGTGTTGGGAATAGTCGAAGATTGGGTAGGGAGAGTTTCCTTATTCCTACGCATGTTTTCCAATTGACTATGTTTTGCTTCTATCATATCGGGTGGATCACTTTGAAATTGAATCATGAATTCTATACTCTTTCTAAGTCGGTATGTTTTCTTAAAAAATAGAGTAAGGATCTATGATTTGAAAATTTTGATGAAATTGAGTCTTCTAGAATTTGAATTCATCGCTCAAGCTCTTCTAAGGCTTCTATCCTCTTTTTCTAGTTAATTGATTCTTCTAATGGTTACTCAGAAGAAGAAGTATATGAAGCTGGGTATTGGTAAGGTGGTTGACAATATGACTCGGGAGAGTTGTATCCCCATTGGCTCTGTGAAGAGTAATGATGACTATTCCAATCTTGTTTATAGTATTGGAACTGGGGCATGTATTGATTCGGATAAGACCAATCCGGCACACTAGGTTGGTTAAAGTTATAATATGCCGGGTTGGTAATATCCGAAAAAGATGTCCGGGGTGTAACATGGATTACCATTAAAATTAGAAAAATTATTGTTATAAGCCATATCACACAAGAAATGCTAAAAACAAATAAACAAAAATAAATAAATAAACAAATAAAAAGAAAAAAATCTAACCTAAGTTAGGGTATACCTTAGACCTAGATGACTCCTAACTGGTTAGACTGTTCACGGGGGATATATTGTCGAATCTGACCCAAGTTAATCAACCAGGTAGGGCAAGATTGGTGGGAGGTATCCGTGCTTAAAAGCAACAGGACTAATTAAGCCAAACCACCAGCCTTGGGGTTTCGCCCCTCAATCCCTAACCTTTGACACCGATTTGACAAGAGTCAAATTCTAATCAACTTTCTCCTTTGGTCAGTCTCCTATTGAGTCCGAGATGTCCCTAGGGCCAACGTCTACTCAGTTTTAGTTAGGCTTGGGTTAGTAAGTGAGGAGATTATTTGTGGGCTAAGGGAGGGTAATGACTTTCCCACTTTATATTGTTTATAGGACAAGCCTTTAATTCAGTTTAATGCAGTGTACAAGTATATAGAAAAGTAACACTCAAAAATATTCCATACAAGAATGAACCTTATACTAAATGCTATGCACACATATTTTGGCTCCAGCGCTCTTCAACAGCAAATGGAAAATGTAACGAAATAGACATGTGCCTAAATGCAAAATCTAAACCATTTTTAGTATTTACAATCAACCTTTTACCAATGAATTAGAAATGTATGTACAGTGAGTCAAACAAGAAAATAAATAGCTACAGATATTTAAACTTTACAATTCAGCCAACCTGAAAAAAATACATTTAGTAGTTCACTCAGATTGCCACGGGAATACAGTAAACTGAGGGTTTCTAGGCTCTGCTTTCTTGAGCAGAGTCCAGCGCCACTTATATGTCTACTGCAGCAAAAATTTCCTTGTTGTTAAACATGTACATCAAGAACAGAGAAGAAAGTTAATCAATAAAGTAAAAAAAAAAGAGTTACTTACCGTCCCTCCCCGACAACGGTGCCAAAATTTGATTTAGCTGGAACATACACACAGAAAATACAAAATTTCAAAAATATAAAACAAAAGTGCAAGTGCTCAATACTACCGCTATAGTAAAGTGGCTATGCGGGTCGTGATCCACAAGGAGGGACTAGCGATAGAAGTTTTTACAAGTTCTCTTTTAAGTTACAAAGAATGGTTAAAGTTCTTTAGTTCTTGAAAAGAAAAAGAAAATAAGTTATGTTAAATTATAAATGTAGCAGATAGAAGGAGATGGTGATTTTGTACAAAGAAAGTGAAAAATAGTAGAGATTTGGTGACGAAGGTGTGTAAACTAAAGATTAAAAGAAAAGAAAGAAAACCTAAAAGAAATACTTACCTTTTTTCGGTTGATGACTTACTTGAAATTCTTTCATGTTTACCTTGATCTGGAGGTGATCAGCACATAACTCATAAGATTAATTTAGTCCCAATTACATTATCAAGTCTTCTTCGAGCAAGTATGAAATGATACAAACATAGGGAAGAATCTATCGTTATGAGCTATCAATGGCACTCGCTAAGGCAAGGCAAGACCGATGCTATTTGACTCACTTGGACTATCATCAAAACCGAAAGAGGAAGAGTAAAAAGAAGAAGAAAACAAAAATAAAGAAGAACATAAAAAAGTTACCTTTTTAGCTTGCAGAAATGATGGAAGAAAGGAGGAGGTTACATCAGTGTCACTCTCAACATAAATCTCTCTTTCTTACTTATATGAATCTTAGTCTAACCTATACTTACAGAGAAATAAAAATTACATAAAATGAAAATAAAAACTTACACTAAAAAGAATGAAAAACTGGCCTAAGAATCTATCTCTGCTTGCTCCTTGTCCCTCTGCCTCTGATGTGTAGGGTATTTATAGGATAGAAATGGATAAGAAAATGAGTCTAAAAATAAGGGGAGCTGACTATTTCTAAACTTGAATCCTCTCCTTATCTCCAAACTTGATTTGATGTGGATATTCAATTCTGATCTGTAACTTATTGGCGCATTGATTGCTGAATTTAACTTATCAAATGACAGAATTAAAAACAGTGATCAACAGAAAGTTGTAGCCCTTTAACTTTCTTTCTGGATCATCTTGAATAATTAGATTTGAGTTTCGGTAGAGAAAGTTATGATTCAAATACTAATATGTATCTAGGCTCAATCCGAGTCTAAATTGCTTCATCTCATCCATTAATCTTCTCTCTATCCATTATCCTTTTGGATTTTGAATTTCAGCTTTACATTTGACGATCTGTCTCTTTATCCTCAGTGAAACTAATTGAGCCTTTTTCTAATCCATTTTTCTTTGAATTTGAATGATATTATCTCATCTGATATACACGGTCTTCAGATAAGATGACCTTTAGAACATCCAGATTTGAATCGATCCCCTTTCTTTTGAACTTTTAGATTTAATTGGATAAATCTGTCTATCTCTCTTTTCTTCCCTAATTATCCTACACGCTATTAAACATGAAAATACATTAATAGCAGAGTTTTATTTAAATACAAATGCAAAAAATGTGATACATATGATATGAAAAGATACAAATGCCTTTTTTTTTTACTGTTTTTTCACATTATCAATAGCAAATATCTTTCTTTCTTTGTTGAATTTTGTTTGCTCTAATTTTTTTCTGGTTTAAGTTGACTTTAACAAGTATCCTAACAATTGGGTGCTCGGTCGCCACTAGTCGTTGATGGAAAGGTCTGAATTTGCTGCTTCAAGTGAAGATTTTACTTGTATTGATGTTTTTTATGGATTTATTTCAATTTTTTAAGAATGAATTTATTGCATGTAGGGAAGCATATGGTTGACTTAAAAAAAGCTTGTTATTCTTTATGTTACTTTTTTATTTTTTCTTTAGTACTAGAATTTTTTTCAGTTTTTCTCTTCTTTCTGATAACATTCTATGTTTTCATTCTTTCCTTTATTTTTGAAGAGGTTTTATTCAATTTTTTGAAATTGTTTCATTTTTTCCTTCTCTTTATAATAGTTTTCTTTATTTCATAGTTAATATTATTTTATGACTTTACCGCATGCATATAGTTTAATTAAACGAAAATTTTGTCCAACGTCAAATCGATCCCAAGCTACGCATCTATTTTATAAGGAGAATTTCATTTCACCCACTTATGTCAAATCGTAATTAGGAAAAAAACTAACTTACAAAATTTAATTCGTTTTAGCAACCTCCTTGTTTAAAAAAGGCGCACCCACGTGTCAAGTGCAAAAGCACTATTGAGGGTCTAGCACCCACGTGTTGAGCGCACATGTGTTGTTGAGCACACTTTAGAGCGATGAAAAGACTTAAATGCCTCCCACAATATTAAGCTGCGGTATGGATCATATTCACAGTCCTCATAGAAATGCTCTATTTCTGATCTTTATTAGGATTGTGGCATATAATCCTCACAAAAATATCCTATTTCTGAGTATTTATTAGATTTGCGATCATGATCACAACCCTCATAAAATATCATGTTTCTCAGTCTTTATAGGACGTCCTCATAAAAATATCTTATTTTGAGTCTTTATAGGATTGCTCATAATCGTGGCCCTCTTTATTAAGACTACAACCATGATCGCAGTGCTCACAAAAATGTCTAATTTTGGAGTCTTTATTATGACTGTGATCATGATCGTAATCCTCACAAAAATTCCCTTTTTTAGTCTAACTCTCTCTCCCCCTGCTATTGATTGATTCGGTTCGATCCCCTCTATCATCTCGAGATCGAATAACCATATTGCTGAAGCCTCTCACAGTGAGACTCACCTGCATTGGTAAGCACGCTTTCTTTAGACTGAGCAGTGAAGAACATTGCCAGGATCTGAGAAAATAGTAAAAGAGAAACAAAATTATATAGGAAGAAGGATCTGATATGTATGATTGCTTTTCATTGACGTGGATGAGGTTGAGGCCAAATAAATTGTGAAACTGAGTTTTTTCCTAATTATGTTAAGAAATAGACAGATGTAGCCAATTTTTCTTTCATAAATTCTTTATTTCCTTTTCTAAGATTTTTTCTTTTTTGATACTTTCTTTTTCTTCCTTGTTTTTTTCACAAATCTTTTCTTTCTTTTCTTCTCCTTGGTTTATGAGTTTGTCCTATTTTTTTATTTTTAACTTTTCAAGTCTTTTTGTTTTCTTCTACCTAGTTCTTTCACTTTATTTTTCATTTTTGTAGACATTTTTACTTTTTAAGTTTCCTTCATTTACTGTTTTATCAATCTTTTGTTTCTTCTAACTTTTCTTTTTATTACTTAACTTCTTGAATTTTTCCGATTTTACTCCACCTACTTTTAAATTATTTATTGATTTTTTTGTCCAGCTTTCCTTATGTTCTTCTTTTCAATTCTCTCTTTCTCTTTTCATTAATTTTCTTTTTATTCTAGAGTTTTTTTTTTTCTTATCTATTTTAAATTGTTATTTTATTTTCAAGTATCGTTCTAATTTTTTATTTTATTTTCTTTTATATTTTATACTTTATTATTTTTATTCTTTCAAATCTTTACTTTCTAGATTTTATTTCTCTTTCATATTTTATATTTAATTTTTAATTTTATTATTTTTATTCTAAAATTTTCCGATTTTAAGAATCATTTTTTCCTTTTAATTTTTTCTTCTTTTTTTCCTTTCTCATTTTTCTTCTTTAATTTTGGTTGAATGTTATTTAATAGTAATTTCTTTCTTATAAATTATTTTTCTCTTTTGAAGTACCTTTCATTTATTGTTGTAGTGGTCTGTAATATCCCTAATTAATAATACAGTACTTTATTTTTTAAAATACTTATTAATTTTTGCTATAATTTTTATTCTATTTATTATTAAATAACTTGATTTATCACCTATTATTATTATTACTACAAATTATTTTGGAGAAATTAGATGTTAATTTGGATTAGATATATTATTACTATTATTGTTTATTAATATTGTTGTTACTAATTACAATTATTTTCATAATTACCACTATTATTATTTTATTATGATTATTATTATTTTAATTAATATTATTAGAGTTATTACTATTAATATTATTAATATTGTTTTCGTTATTATTATGGTTATTGTTAATTATCCTCAATAGTGTTTTTATTATTATTGTTAATTTTGATTGTTGTTATTATTATTATTAGTTATTTTTATTATTATTGTATCTATTATTGTTATTATTATTATTATTGTTGTTGTGTATTGGTATTATTATTTGTTGACTAATATTATTACTAGTGTATTGTTATTAGCACTTTAGTTATTATTATTTATTACTATTATTATATGGTTATTTATTAATATTATTCTTCCATTATGATTGTTATTTATTGTTAATTATTATTAGTGTTAATATTATTATTGTTGTTGTTATTTTATATCTCCTTCTCTTCTTATTTCTATTCCATCTTTTCTATTCCTATAACCCTTGACCCATTGACGATCCATACCCATTACTGTTTCCTACCCAAATCCATTATCTAAACCCATTACCTATATACCCGAAACCCACCAACCCATTTAAAATCTTATCTAAATTCACATCATAACTAATCCTAATCCTAACAACACTATCTAAACTAAGCCTAAACAAATCCTTATCCTAACAAACCAAATCCTAATCCTAACTAATCTATCTCCAAATTAACCTAATCTGAACCCACTCTTTCCACTGCTACACACTTAACACCTCTCTCCTCCCCTTGTCATTGTCCCTCTCGGCCAGCAGCTCCGCCGTCAAACCACACCGAAGCTCATGCTCTCCTCTGCCGCATGGCCGTGATGAACTCCTCCGCAAGCTTCCCTCAGACCTGCTCCTCCTCTTGCTGCAATCCTCAACCAAGTCCCTATAACCATGGCCAATCCAGCAACTCCATCTCCAATGAACTAGCTGCCCATGCCCCCAATTTCAGCACCTGAGCAACCAACACCTAGCTCACCACTGTAGCCCTGCGCGCACCGCTTGCAGCGCCTAGGTCATGCCTTGCCTCTTGCTGTAAGCCACCTCCTTCCCCTCCCTTGTGTGCCATTTTCTCCCCCTTGCTGTGCCATGGCAGCATCATGGTCGAGCACATCCAGAGCCAAGCCGAGCTCTCTCAACCAAGGCTCCCCTTCCTATATCACCATCACTCATCAACCGCCGTCACCCTTCCTTTCCTCGCGCCAGCCCAGGATCGAGCACCTCCTCCGCCAGAGCTGATCTACTCCGCAAGGTCCTCCGTGAGCTCAACTGTCGATGGCCGCACCCCTCCTCTCTCTCACTGTTAGTCCCTTCTTCTCTCCCTCTCTTTAATTATAATGTATGCATGTATTTGTGTGTGCGTGATATATTTGTTATATTATGTGTGTTATAATTATTAATGTAAGTATGTGTGTAATATTATCATATGTGTATGGTGTTTGGGTGTTTTGGGTGCCCAGTACATGAAAGTGTATTCATGTATATTAATGTATATATGTGTGTGTGTTATCTATGTAGATGTGTGGGAGTATGAATGTATGTACGTATAATATATGCTTGAGTGTATGCATGAGTACGTATTTGTGTATGTGTATGTACTAGTGTATTATGTGTGTTTGGTTGCATGTTACAGCGTTTCAAATTCGTTCGTGAGATCCAAACTCGATAACAGGAGATTCAGAGCTGTACCCTTAGGACCCGATACCATAGCGATTCGAAAATTGATTCATAAGATGATTCGGAGATCAGTACCGGCTCATGCAGTGAAGACCAGATGGCGATTCGGTTCAAAAACCGTCTCATTTCATGTAAGTGTTTGTTTATTGCTCTTTTATTTATGTATTATTTATTTATTTATATCAGTGAGTATATTGTTTATTTGCTTATTTAAATTGTGCGATTATTTTATCATTTCGTGTGTTGGTGTTATTCTATGTGAATACTTGTGTTTCATGTCGTTGATAGTTATTCTGTCAGATAGCTAAATTTGTTGATTTCCAGTATTTAGAATGATCGTAGTGTTATGATTTAGAGTCTGGTTATATGATTGACTATTATGATGTGGAGAGTTAGATTTGGTGATGATGAATCAGTGGTATATTTGATGTTTAAGGATATTTAGACTCAGTATTCTAGCACTGTGCTATTACGAGTTTTCACAGTTCCTGTTTAGTCAATTTACCACTTTGATTCGGATCCTGATGTAATGTCTTTAAACTGTAATTTGATTGAGGCTTGATGATGATTGGTTGTGATCATAATTAGATATGTAGATACTTGTATAAGTTATTTATTAGACTTGATTCTTCCTTGTTGGAGATGAACTAGATGAAAAGTTAATTGAATATCGATGATTGATTAAATAGGAAATTCTTTATTAAAAGATAGGATCTTGGATTTAGACTTGTCAGTAGACTCGATTAAAGTGGAGTTGACCTTGAGTTGTGAAATATATTATTGATTTGACTGATCAGAACTAGTGGATTATACATTTGCCCATTCGATTAGATCCTTTTGATTGGTCTTAATAGAAATGAGGGTTGACCGATGATCTGGATTGGGTTTGAATAGCGATAACTATTATATGGTGAAGTGTGTATTTATTTAGATATTGAGACTTGTATACATTAGTGTATTAGAGGAATGATATATTGATGACTTAGAGGATTAGAGTAGATCAACATGAACGAAATGACTGGTTATTGATTTATTGAGGGGATAGTTACTGTATCAGATACCTTGACATGGAGTGATACTTGATATTCACATGACTATTGAGACTATAAATCGATGGACCGTTACTATTTGATCTCGATTATTGGTGATTTAGAGGATTAGAAAAGATTGGTAACAATGAGAGAACTAGTTTTTGATTTATTAAACTTGTGGTTTACCATACCAGATTACCTTGACATAGATTGGTATTTAATGTTTATGATGACTACATCAAGATCATAAGTTGATGGATTCCTTATAATTATATGCAGTACAAGTAGATGAGATCTTGATCAGTTTTATGAGATTGTTCATTGACTAGACGGTACAGGATGCGTTACTGTATTAATTCATGTTATTGAAAGTTACTGAAAAAATATTGTCAGACCATAACACATGTATTGTTCTATTGTTCTACCGTTTACATGGTAATACTGTCCACATTGTTACTGTTATATCATTGATATGGTTGCTGTCACCATATCGTCCAGTGATTGATATAACATGAATATTGATTGATTTAAATAAATAATGGAAATAGACAACTTACATTGGGACTAGGAAAATTGATGGAGGAGATAGCGTTTGTATTTTGGGTGGGCCTAGGATACAGGTTACACAGCCGAGATACAGTCCCACTGTAGGGTTCCGTGGATGACTGACATCTCATATTGTTCATATTGTTATTGTTATTGACTACCTAGCGGTAGGACCTGGTTCAATGCCAGGTGATTGGCCGTGGTTCCGATATATATGGAACCCACCTAAAACATGGACAATATCTCAACCGATCAATTTCAATAACTTAGGACCTTGATTGACACGTGTAGTAGGCGTAGTATGAGATGCATCTATTATATGTTGCAATGGTGTTCGCTGATATAATTAAAAATAAAAAACTGTATTATGTAACATAATTGATTGTATTTACCTGATTGTACTCAATATAGACATCTGATACCTGATTGTATAATAGATTGATCTCATTACTCTTGAAGTTTGGTATTGCATGTCATCATGATACTTGTACTATTTTGATTGACATTCATTATATCGTACTCTCTTCTTATTAATGTTTTATTCATGTCTTCCCTTCTAGTATATGTTATCATTTTATGTACACACTGTTTATATGCACACGCACCTTCTTTTTTCTGACACACTCATTAGGTCGCTTCCTGATGACCCTGAATTTGCATGTCCAAATACTGGATGTTTCATGTTATTGATCAGGTGTTCGATGAGATTGGATATGTTGTGAGGAGCTGGAGTTTTTCTCTACCCATTCTGGTATTATTATCTTCCTTTTCATTCCTGTTGTTTTTATAGTTTTCTTGATTCTCTATATATATCACTTTCAGTCATTATTCCATTTCCTGTATTCAAATGATATCATGTGTGTTAGATATTTATATGTCATATTGTAGTGATATTGAGTTATCATGTTAATTATGTAGTTTGTTCAGGTTACTTTAGACATAGCGTGTATACATGGGGTATTCTCCTCGCGTATATACGTCGCAGACTCTCGTCACGAGTCCATTTCCACGTGTTCTGGGAAGCGGGGCGTGACATGATCACTTTCTGACCCACCTGAGATTGTGGCACTTATCTATCCGGCCCTAAGGGATGCGCGACACGTGGCCACTCCCAGAACACTTGATCCAGAGTCTTCTCCAATTCGAACATCAAGCGGTTCGGGTAAGTAGAAGAAGAGATAAAAGCTAGTTGAAAGAGATCTCTATTTTAAGCCTAATCATCATCCAAACGAGATAGTCACCCCTCGGGGACAATTTGTCCTTATGTACAGCAAGGCACTGACTACCAGATAGAGACGAACTCTTCCCTATCTCGATTCAAATCGGATGTTCAGCTCAATCACCATAAAAATGAGGAATTTAAGTATTCAAACTGAGTAGGACTGATTAGTCTCTAATTTTGCATAATTTGTATCACATCTTCACATTGATTTCATATTAAATTCTGCTAATAAAGCTTTACTTGCTTGATTCTAGGTCCATGGTGTGCAATGAAGAAGAAGACCCTAAATCACCATTTAATTGGTGATTAAAGGCCTATTAAAGATAGCCATTGACCTAGAGAGCTGATTCTGTCAAAATCAGGGGCTGCAAACCAGAAACCGGGCACAGAGCCTGACAGGGCACAGACGGGACCACGCGCGGCTCGAAGCGCCGCGGCGCGGCCCCAATATGGCCGCGAAAACGCAGCCTGGGCCGCGTTTCCGCGGCCGCAGCCGCGTTTTGGGCCAGGGCTTGTCCCCTGGCCCCCCTCTTCCCTGATGCTATAAAAACCCCCCTGGGGTTCCAGAGTTGGAGATATGCAGAGTTTTAGGAGTAGTTTTATTTCCATTTTGTAGTTAGAGTAGTGTAGTGTTGTTTTTCTTCTTCTTCCTCCCTTGTATTTTCCATTTCTTGTAGATCTTGTATTAGGGAGAGAAAGTGGTACATGTTGGGAAGTAAGAGTGCTTGTAATAGAAGGTGACAATCTATGAAAGGTGCTCTCTTACCTTATCTTTGTTTTCTTCTCTCTAATCTCTTTTACTTGTGTAGTAGTCTTTTCTCTCATGGCAACTAACTACTAACCACCAACTTGCTAACTTCTTTTATGATAATCCACATGAATCTAATAGCCTCGTTTTGGCCTTACTCTTGCAAGAGCCATTGATGGCTCATGATGATGGATCTAACACTCTAACTTCCTAACCACTAACAAGCTAACATTACCTTACTTCATGCTTGCTCTTATCCGGTTTTGATGATTTAAGTGTAGCTTGCACTTGTTTGTTGAGTTAGGTTGTGATAAGTTACATATGGGTCATGCTTTGAATCGCTCTTGAACCAAGGACTAGTGATGGCCAATGATACATGTGAGGCAACTATCACTAAGAGGTTAGCGTGTTGGTGGAGTCATTAGTAGTTAGTAGCCGTGAGTTTTCTTTCTCTTTCACTTGTTTTAGAAATATATCCAAAAATCACAAACATATTCTTTTCTATGTTTCCCACTTCTTTGTGTTTCACCGTACTTTCTTTTCATTCTTTGTTTTCTTTTCTTTTCATTCTTTTAAACTTTGAAGAACTTTTAACAACACATGAATCAAACGGTAAAGCTTCTATCGCCTCCCGTCCTTGTGGATTCGACTCGTTTTAGCCTCTATGCTATAACGGAAGTATCGAGGAAGCCAAAGCACACACACTTCAAATCTTAACTTCAAAACATACACTTTTTGTGCGCGGTTTTCCTCCGATCAAATTTTGGCGCCGTTGCCGGGGATGGGAACGGTTTGATTTCACAAGTTTGTTAACTTTTCTTCTTTGTTTTTTGGTGTCCAGGTTAAATTTTAGCGTTGCAGAAGTCCACACTTGCTCTTGTGTGGTCGGGTAACTTCTTGTACATTCATATACTCTTGCTGCTAAATTTTTATTACCTGTACACTGTAAATAATTGTAAGAACTAAAATACAGAAATTGGATGCTTTAAATGGTTTAGACATTTGCATCTAGGCACGTGTCAATTTTTATTCCAATATACTGTATTTTATTCTTATGTTGTTGTGATACTGATAGGAGGTATACATATTGCATTGCATATAGTTAGGACAAACACTTCAGTGATTTACTTGCTTTTTTGTGTTCATTCTTATCTATATTGCACACTTACACGAATTAAACTTAAGGGCAAAAACACAAAACCACATAAGGTGGGGAAGTTATTACCCTCCCTTAGCCCAAAAATCACCTCCCCACTCACACAACCCAAGCCTAATAAAAAATGCTAGACGTTGGCCCCTAGGGACATCTCGGACTCATTTAAGAGATTGACCTAAGGGGGAAGTTGTTAGAATTTGATTCTTACTAAATCGGTGTCTAAGGTTGGGGATTGAGAGGCGAAACCTCGAAGAACGGTGGTTTGGCATAATTAGGCCCGTTGCTCCGGCACGGATACCTCCCACCGATCTTGCCCCTACCTGGCCGATTAACTCGTAGTCAGCTTCCGACAATAGACACCCCGTGGACAGTCTAACCAGTTAGGAGTTGTCTAGGTCTAAGTCAACCCTAGTATAGACTTGTTTTCTTTTCTTTCTCTGTGTTGTTTGTTTGTTTTTCTTTTTTGTAAATTGTGATATGGATTTTAATAACAACAATTCTTTTAATTATAATATGAATCCATACTTCACCCCGACCTCATTTAACTCGGATAACTCTGACCCGGCAATGTACAACATGAACCAACCATATATGCCGAGTTGGGATTATCTGACTCAATATGACCCATATCTCTAATCCTATAACCAAGATTTTCAAAATAATTTCAACTCTTCACAGAGTCAATGGGGATTCACCTCCTCCGAGTCAAATTCTCAACCATCTTATCCACAATTTTCACAATATTCATTCCCCAATTTTGATTCCTATACTCCTTTTCCTGAACCACCAATTGAAGAAAATTCATCATTGGAAAGGATTTTGGAAGAAGTGATAGAGGTCCAAAAACAATTTGAAAACAATATGGCCTCATCATGTCACAAAATTTTCAAAATTCATATAGTTCTTTCCTAGAACAACTCAAAGGAAAATCATTGTGGGAAAAAATTATAGAATTCGTACAAGAGACGAGCGCATAATGCAAAATACGATTGACTTCCATGTCCATCAAATTCAAGAATCTTGCCATTTTGGAAATGCAGCTTCAATTTCATCATACCAACCTGAACTTGACCAACATCCAATTTCTGATACTTTGGCAAGTTATCTATTTCCTGAAATTGAAGATGAATGTGAACTTGAGCTTCAAGTTAGCAATTCGAGTCCATTCCTTGAATCAATATCGACTCCTGTAGTGTTACCTGAAATAAGTGACGTTCTTGAGCCAGTTTTGATTCCATCATTCCTAAACTTGACTCGCTCATTTCACCCATTCACATTCCTTCTGTGGACAAAAATCAAGATTTAATTTCATTACATCCATTTGAACTTGCCCAAAATCTTGAAAACCACCTTGACATTTTGGCAAGTTATCCTTTTCTCGAAATTGAACTTGAGCTTGAAGATGATCCTGAATCTCATGTTGGTCATTCTATTTCACTTTTTGATTCAGTAATGACCCGGTTCTTACCAGATTTTTTCTCTATTCTGGAGTCAACATTGAACCCTGTACCAATTCACCGTGAAATGGAATCACCAATCTCTTATGATCACACTTCATTCATGGGGAAAGTGTGTAAACATCAATTCTTTGGTTTGGACCCTATTTTTGAACCAATTTCGACTCTCATTGTTGACTCTCGACTTGATCTGAGTGAACTTCCCGAGTCGGTATCGATTTTTATTCCTGATCTCTTTGAGTCCAAATCCATCATTTTCAAAAGTCATACTTCATTGTTGGACAAGAATGTTGACAAAAATGACTCAGTAATTATTTTAAAAATTGAAAATTAGATGAGGATAAATTTTTAAATAAGACCATTCAGTCCATCATTCTTTTATTGGGTCATGTTAGAGAGGTCATTGGTGGGTTCCTGCAAGATCCACGCTATTTTGATTGGGTCACAACGCTTGGCCAATCAGACCACCCGGAGCCACCCCTTGAGGTATTCTTCCTTCCCTTTCCATTTTTTCATGTATTTACACATTCACGATGCATTGAGGATCATGCATAAGATAAGTGTGGGGGAGGGTTACTAACATAGTTAGTTTTATATTTTCTTTCTTTTACATTTCTTTTTAATCAATCAAAAAAAATCTTTTATATAAAACTTTCTTTTCTTTTTACAAAAATTTTGAAACAGGAGAAATAGTTTTTGATTTATTTTAAGAAAATTAAGATTATCTTAGGAATAGGAAGACCTAAAATTATGAAATTTTAAACCAAGTCAAAATAATAAATCTTGTTTAAATTAAAATTAAAAAGATAATTTGATCTTGAATTTTT
>JAVJIF010020907.1:0-83624 GCA_038442645.1 Agave tequilana | reverse complement strand
CAATCACATACTATTCATGCTCATGCTCATAGATCACAACCTTTACATCATGCCAAACACCCCAACATGCCCACACTCCACACACACATCATGCATTCATGTGTGGTAAAATATTTTCATGCACATATTGTGGCCGTAAGGTCATTCATTAAGTTTTGCTATGATAGAATCAATACATCGCATAATAATATTGGGTTCGGAATACTAACTTTCAAGGACCCAAGAAAATTTGGGTACCAAAGTCAACAAATTTGTTAAATGATGTAGGTACATTCCAAGGCCCAACGACGTAAAGGATTGTGGTATCTTGATAGTGGTTGCTCAAGGCATGTGACTTAGGATATCAACACTTTTGCAACCCTATCAAGATATCATGAAGGTGGCACCGTCACCTTCGGAGATGATGCCAATGGAAAAATCATCGGTATTGGTAATGTTAAACTTGGTACTTCCCCTTTAATAAATATTGTGTTTGGTTAATGGCCTCAAGCATAACCTCTTGAGTGTTAGTCACCTTTGTGACAAAGGTTTTGATGTTGTTTTTGATAATTTAGCTTGTAAAGTTATTGATAGATTATCCAACACATGTATTTTTTTCGGTTTTCGTGAAAGCAATGTATACATGATTGACATGTCTAATATGTTATGCAATGCTACTTGTTTGAAAGCCTTCGATGATGACTCTTGGTTGTGGCATAGAATTAGGCCACATTTCCTTTGACCACTATCTAGATTAAACAATAGGAAATGGTGAAAGGTATTCCTTACTTGAACTTTGAAAAGGACCGCGTTTGTGAGCGTGCAAACTTGGAAACAAACCAAGTCCTCTTTCAAGTCAATCAAGGATATTATGACATCACGTCCCTTGGAGTTGATCCATATGGATTTGTTTGGTCCTACTCAAACCAAAGTCTAAGTGGGAATCGGTTTGCTTTTGTTTTAGTTGATGATTTCTCGCGTTTTACATGCGTTTTCTTTTTAGAGCACAAAAATAAGCATTTTCATATTTTCAGGCCCTTAAGAAAAGTTGAAAAGAAAAATTCTTCTATTTAAGAATAAGAAGTGATAGGGTGGTGAATTCAATAACCTACCCTTTAACACTTTTTGTGAAGAACATGGAATTAAGCATGACTATCTTGTCTAGAACTCCACAATAAAATGGAGTCGTTGAGAGGAAAAATAGGACATTACAAAGATGGCTAGGACAATGATTAATGAATATGGTCTTTTCTCATTATCTATGGGCCGAGGCCGTTAACACATCTTGCTATATATCAAATCGTGTTTTCTTATGAAAAAATACTTCAAAAACATCTTTTGAGATCTATTTTTCTAGAAAATCAAATGTTTCATATTTAAAGGTTTTTGGTTGTAAATTTTTGTTTTGAATACTAAAGATATTTAGGTAAATTTGATGCAAAGTCTTATGAAGCTTTTTGTTGGTTATTCAAATACTAGTAAAACTTATAGAGTCTTCAATAAGTCATCTTTAACTATTGAAGAATCTATACATGTCAAGTTTGAGGAATCTATGTGTTTGTTAAGAATGTTGTAGAAATAGATGTTTTAAATGAAGATATGGAGAGAGCTACTTTGAGGGACTCACCTACTATTGAAGACATGCCAAAGGATGATGAAGGAAAAGAAGTTCAAGACAATGAGGTTCAAGGAAATGAAATCAAGAAGTTGAAGTGGAGCCTACTCAAAAACTTCCAAAGATTGGAGATTCAATCCTCATCATCCCAGGATCTTATTATAGGTGAAGTATCTAAAGGGGTAACTACTCATTCTAAACTTCATGATTTATGTGGACACTATGCTTTTATTTCTCATTTTGAACCCAAGAACATCCTCGAAGCCGAGGTCGACTCATTTGGTTGCTAGCCATGCAAGAGGAGCTCAATCAATTCGAGCGCAACTAAGTTTGGCATTTTGTTCCTAGGCCCCACGATCGACCAACAATTGGTACTAAGTGGATCTTTAAGAACAAGTTGGATGAGTCGGGAAATGTTATTAGGAATAAAGCTAGGTTAGTTGCCCAGGGTTACACTCAATCGAAGGGATCGATTTTGAAGAAACCTTTGCACCCGTAATACGGCTTGAAGCCATACGGATGACACTTTTTAAACTTTTTCAAATGGATGTAAAAAGTGCTTTCTTAAATGGATTTATAGAAGAGGAGGTGTATGTTGAACAACCCCCCGGGTTTGTTGATCCTGCACATCCGGATTTTTTTTTCAAACTTGACAAAGCTCTTTAAGGTTTAAAACAAGCCCCTAGGGCTTGGTATGAAAGATTTTCCTCTTTTCTAATTTCTCATGGTTTTAAGAAAGGAAAAAATAGATACTACTTTGTTTACAAAACATTTTAAAATGATATTCTTATTGTTCAAATTTATGTGGATGATATCATATTTGGTTCTACTAATGAAAATCTTTGCCAAGCTTTTGAATTATGCATGAAGGAAGAATTCGAGATGTTTATGATGGTGAGCTCAACTATTTTCTTGGTCTCTAAATCAAGCAAAAGAAGGATGGGATCTTCATCAATCAAGTCAAGTACACCAAGGAACTTATCAAAAGATTGGCTTGAAGAAGCTAAAACAAGCAAAACTCCCATGGCGACTACAACAAAGCTTGACAAGGATGAACAAGGTATATGTGTAGACATTAAGCTTTACGTAGCATGATTGGTAGCTTGTATTTGACGGCTAGCAGGCCGGATATTATGTTTTCGGTATGTCTTTGTGCTCGATTTCAATCGTGTCCTAAAGAGTCCCATTTGGTTGTGGTAAAACGCATTATTAGATACCTTAAGGGCACAATTGAAATGGGTTTGTGGTATCCGAAAACCGGACAATTTTCCATGACGAGTTTTTCGGATGCCGACTATGCGGGTTGTAGGGTAGATAGAAAGAGTACAAGTGGAACATGTCAATTTCTTGGTAATTGTCTTGTTTCTTGATCTTCCAAAAAGCAAAATTCGGTGGCCCTTTCAACCGTCGAGGCGGAGTATGTTGCGGCCGGAACTTGTTGTGCACAAGTTCTTTGGATGAAACATACTCTCCTTAACTATGATTTGCATTTTGACCATATTAAAATATTTGTGATAATATGGTACTATTCATATGACTAAAAATGCAAATCAACATAGTAAAACTAAGCACGTTGACATTTGGTATCACTTTCTTAGAGATCATTATGAGAAAGGTGATTTGATATTGATTATATTTCTACCGAGTTTCAACTTGCCGATATTTTTACAAAACCACTAATTATGCTAGATTTTCCTTTATTTGTGGTCAATTGAATGTTTGTGTTATGGATTTATGACGAATTTTTTTAACTATGTTTACCCTTTTTGATGTATGACAAAAAGGGGAGAAAAAGTTATTTATTTATAACTTTGGAGTTATGTATTTGGAGTTTTAACACTTTGGAGTTATGCATTATTAAGTTTTTATATTTTGGAGTTATGCATCTTGCCTTTTGAGTAAATAACAAGTTAGTTTGGACTTATACATTTTGAGTTTTTATTTTTGAGTTAAGAAAAGAATTTTGAGAAATGTGTTTTGTATGTCTCTCTAAATTCTTAGTTTCTATCTATTATGTATATAGCCATTTATTTATAATATAGCCATTCTTTTATATATAGCATGATTTGAGGGGGAGCTTCCAAGATCTTTTCCCCATATTTTTAAATAACTAGTATGTTTGTCATCATAAAAAAGGGGGAGATTGCTGGCCCAAGGTTACAATCAACCGGTTTTTGAGTTTTGATGATCACAAATATATATAGTTATTTGTACTAATCATTTTTAGTGTTTAAGTGTGTTTCAGGGTTCTAAGGATTCATGATGTGTTTTTCCTAAAGAAAGATCGTTTGACTCAAGTCGGATCATTTCGGGTTCAAGATGTAAGATTTTTAAGATCACATATAGAGGAGCCCATTTGAAGACTTGTAGTCACCTAGAACTTATGTAAGAGTTAGTTTGTTAAGTTTGAGGTTGTGGTAAGTTGGCTCAAGAACACGCACACACTTTTTCAAAATACGGTTTTTATTTTTGCTTTTGTTTTAAGTTATGCTTTGATTTCTATACATGACTCAAATTTTATAAATTTTATATCTTGTTTATATCATGTATACCTACATTTTCAGCATGATACTTAGCCATATATCCCTACAAAATTAATTTGAAAATTTCCAAGTTCAGAAAAATCCTATAATTTTATCTGTTTCAGGCCAGACGGTCGACCGGGCGGTCGACCGGTGTATTCCAGGCCTGGCCGGTCGACCGAGCCTTGAGACCAGGGCGTGCATGTTTTGTGCACGTCTGTCGGTCAACCGACCGGTAGACCGACTGGAACCACTTTGTTCTCTATTTCTTGTCGGTCGACCGATCGGTCGACCGACAGTTCTAAACAAAATTTTTCTTTTGGCTTCCGGTCGACCGAGCGGTCCACCGAGTCCAACAGCTAATTGCCAATTGGACTGCCGTCGACCGGGCCGGTCGACCGACAGCCGTCTCCAGCCACCAACGGCTAGTTTTATGAGATTTTGTATTGGGATTTGTTGGAGATTTTTGTGTCAGCTAATTCTGAAATTTTGGCAGCTATTTTCTGACCTAATAACCTAGTCCTAATCATATTTTGATCTCCTCTAATCTCTATAAATAGTGTGGGATTGGGCACTTGCAAAACTTAAGAAATATACCTAGTTTTTCAAGTTTTCAAAAGAAAGAAAAGTTTCAAAAGCTCTCAAATTCTCTAGTGCATTCTTGGCTATTGTTTTTCAGTTGTTTTTCAAGCAATTTTCATTCACAACTGAGTTTGTTTTCTCACTACACTTCTTGAGCCAAAAACCCTCCTCATTCTATAAGGAAGTTGTAAAGAGAAGTTTTGTGATCCCTTGTTGATCACTTGGTTACTTGTTCTTCTTGTGTGAGATCCCTCTTCAGTAGAGGATTGTAATCGTTGGAGTTCGGTACTCCGGTGTTCGGTAGACCTTGTAATCATTCCTCGGTGGATATAGTGAAACCCTTCATGGTGGTGAAGGCGGGGACGTAGAGCGGTGGCTCGAACCTCGAAACAAACCCTTTGTGTTTGCGATTGATTTCTATTATTTGCTATCTTTTGTTGCTCTTCATTTATAGCTTGTGATATAGCTCTTTATTCTATCTTGTGATATATCTTGTGTGCAATTCAATATAGCATCCATTTTATTTCTTGCTAAATTGTCGATCAATTCTCATACAATAAGATTGCAATACGCACCTCAAACTCTTATTTAGAGGAATCACGAGGAAGGAGTTCAGAGCCCTTCATCGGGTATTCGGCTTCTAGTCTTGTTTTGGGAGATCGTTGCATCATATATTCATACTTGCTCAAAAAGATCATTAGATTAGCATTTACACCTATTCACCCCCCCCCCTCTAGGTGTTTTTCACCTTCATCACTACCATTGAGCCTTTGATCATCTTGAGAACACCATCTCGTATAGATATCACAAAACCCAATGCTTCCAAAGCGCCAGCAGAGATAAGATTCCTTTTGAGTTGAGGTACATACCTCACCTCTTTCAGTTCTCGTACTATTCCATCAACCATCTTGACACGGACTGTACATATCCCTTCTATATTACATGGATGATCATCATCCATGACCATGTAACATCCATCTAGCTTCTCAAAGCTAAAAAATCACGCCCTGTTCGGGCACACATGGTAGGTAGCTCCGGTATCTAAGATCCACTCAGTATTATCTGAGTAATCAACAGTAGGAGTAGTAACAGAGAGAGAAAATACCGATGAGTCTAAATCCGATCTATCCGCCTGTGCGAGATTCGCCTCTATCTTTGACTCCATCTTCTTATATTTGGCCTTCAGGCAATCAACTTTCTAGTGCCATAGCTCCTTGCACAAGGCGCACTGATTCCTCTTCAGATCTCTGAAGCCTGATCTGGACTTCGATCTTCCCTGATCATCTCTTTCCTTCCTATTGGAACTCTTGTCTCTTACCGCCAATGCCTCTGCTGTTGTGTTCCCTGAAGAAGACAGTCTATCATGTCTCCTTACTTCATAACTCATAAGAGCAGCAGACACCTCACTATAGTTAAGGAATTTTCTTCCATTGATCAATGTAAGAGTAAAGGTCTCATACTCTTCTCTAGGAAGAGAATTCAATAGGATTACCACCTTATCTCTTCATCGATCTCCACATCCACATTAACTAGATCTGTAAGAAGCTTCGTATAGCGATCCAAGTGTTCATTGATGGAGCATCCTATTTGCATCTGAAAACTATAAAGCTTACTCTTCAACTGCAACTGTGATTCTATACCTTTCGTCAGATACTTCTTCTCCAGGATTTCCCACAGCTGCCTCGTAGATGTCTCATGCAACACATGATACTTGATGTCTTGTGTCAAATAAGACCTGATCAAGCCACACGCCGTTCTGTTCATCATGTCCCAATCTTCTTCAGTTATTGATACACGTTTCTTCTCTAACTGTAGAGTGTCTTCGAGTTTGATGCCGTCAGCGCATCCATCACCTCACACCTCCACATACCGAAGTTGTTCGTGCCGTTGAATTTCACCACATCAATCCTCAGCAGATGTGAATTCATGAATTTTCCTGATGACGTATCTTCTCCAGCCATCTTCTCACTGATTACTCAAAGCAATGCGGAAACAAACGGAGTTAGAAAAAAACAGACTGGATAAAGATAGGGTCTTTACCTCCATGCGAAACCCTCGAAGAGTTTTTCTGAAGTAATCTACTCCTCTAAATTGATTCCTTGAGCAATCTACACGCTATTTTGAGATCGACATACGATCCCACAAACAGTCCCAACGCTGCTCCGAGATCGATACACGATCTCCGCCAAACAGCAACTGATGCCCTTGGAATTAACACACGGTCTCACGACTAACCTGGGATGGTCTGATACCACTTGTTGTGTGCAGGACAATAACCTCTCTGAGGAATCTACTAATCAGGCGGAGACTGATGCAGCCGGAGATGTACCCAACACGATAAGAACAGAGAAACAATAGAGAAAAAAATAATCAACACAGTGTTTAACGAGGTTGACAAGGTGCCTACGTCCTCGGGGCAAAGGAGAGAGAGATTTTATTGATTCAATAATCAATAAAAACTAATACAAGAGGGATACTTAAGGAAACTTTCAGGGATGCAATACATGAGGGCTCTAGCCCTTATTTATAACCACAGAGTCCCTAGGTTTTAGGAAATCCCAATTTGATTCGATCCCAAACAGAAAAGGAATCCGAATCTGAAAAGGAAAGCCAAAACGCGTCCGTCGGTCGACCGAGCTGTCGACCGGACCCAAACAGAGAGCAGCCTGCTTTCAGTCGGTCGACCGTTGCGGTCGATTGCTCCTTGCCACGGTCGACTAGGCGATCGACCAGTCTATTCCTGTGCATGTCGTCCATATCGGTCAACCGGGCGGTCGACCGGCCTTCTCCACCAGTCGACCGTGCAGTCGATCGGGAGCTAACCTGGCCTGCTTCAATGCGCCGTCTTGCTCCTTTGTCTTCTGGTGTTTGTGATACCTTCTTCCATCTCCTCTATCTCCTCTTTCCCTACACACAGTCCTAAAAAAATGTTTTATTTCTTAGGACGCAGTTATGATCGCACTCCTCACAAGTTTTCTATTTATGAGGAGTGCGATTATGATCACAGTTCTCACAAAAGTATCATGTTTTCGAGCATTTATAGGATTACGATCATGATCGACGCCATCTTATTAGGATTGTGATCATGATCTCAGTTAGGATTGCGATCACGATCGCAGTATTCACAGAAATGTCCTATATTTGAGTCTTTATTATGTTTGCAGCACCATGACCACTGTCTCACAAAATGCCTTATTTCTGAGTCAGTGCTCACAAAAGACTGTGATCATGAGTCATAATCCTCATATTAGCATCTTCATCATCAGCAGACCCTGTCCCCTGACATCAAATGATCTCTAATACTTTTCAGATCTAAACATAAAAAAAAAAACTCATCGCGAGCACGAATAAAAGAGATCGGCAAAAAATTGACCAGCGAATAACTCTGCGTCGAGGTCAAGATTGAGATGAGAACAACGTTGGAAATGATGAGGAAGGGTAAAAAAGAAAAGAAAATGTAATACCCCATCCTCTGTATACGTACACAGTTACGTATCTTGATTTTTGGGGCGTATTCTTTTTATTTTATTTTATATTTTCTACTATTTGAATATTTACTCATATAGCAGTACTGCTTGATTTGATCTGTTTGGTATTTAGATTTGACTAATTTTAGTTTCGAATATTATCCTTTAATATTCTAGATTTTTTCATGATTTTCTGGAATTTTTCGGAATTAAGTTGTAAATCTTCAAAACCGGTGTCGGCCAGTACCGTTGACCGATTCCTGGAATTTTAATTTACAAACGGTTTGGAATTTATAAAAGTGCCTTTAGACATTATTTCTTAAAATCATATTTTCTATCTAAATACATTTTCTGGGATTTATCAGATTTTATCGAGAGCCGGTCAATCCGGTGTATACCGAGATTGACGGTTGACCTTATGATTTTTATCTTGAAAATGAAGTAGAGTTTCTGAAACCGATTTCACCAAAAGTCATTTTATAATATTTATGATTTTTGAGATTTTTATAAAGCTTTTGGAGATACTTCATTTTTGGTCATTCCTGGAGTTTTCGGTATTTTCCCAGATACCGAGAATTTATCCAAGTTTTTCACTTATCTCTTTTTCCATTTTTCTCTCTCCTTCCTCAACGCGAGTTTTGGCCAACCGGATCCATCATTAAATGCGGAGACCCTTCCCTTGCTGCATTTAATGCTTATGGGCTAAAGCAACTCTTGTCCAATCACCCATGCCTTTTGACTTTCCCTTGAAACGCAGCTTTTGCGTTTTCTATTGGACGCAGCCATTGAATCCCGCGTTTGGCTTCTTTTTGCCTAGACGCAGCCTTGAGACGCAGCATTCTTTGGAGGGAGTGAGGATGGCAATTATTATATTATTTTCCCCTTCTATATATATATAACTTCTCTCATCTCTCTCCTTCATTTCCTTCTTCTTCTTGTTCCAGCAAGCTCCAATAGCCAACAAACCCCCCAAGCTCCTTGGCCGGCCATCACCACCACCCACCAAAGCCATTTTCTCCACCACAAATCCCTCTACTTCATTCTCCTCCATCTCCTCCTCCATTTTCACCAACAAACACCATCTTCTTCAACCTCTTTCACCAAGAGAACCTCAAGAACCCACTTTCACCAAAAAGCTTCACCACCATTTCCACCACCACCTGCACCACCTTAGCCTCCACCAAGCGTACCACCTTCACCTCCTCGACAACCTCTTTCTAACGGACTATAGTTTCGTCCCCCGCAACAACGTTTGCAAGATCCCGTTTTGGCTTGATGAACTAGACTTGCACCTCCATCTTCTCCAAAGCAACCACAACCCTTTCCATCAACTTGTGAGAACCGGCACCCTCCTGTTGGATTGGGACCGCGTTTCTCTGCGTCGGACGCACCTTAGGCGAGTAATTCTACTCGCCATGACTTGATATTATTTCATGTTTGTAACAAAACACAGCCCTCAAATATTTGGACCTGTTCTCTGTTCTGAACCTTTATTAGTCGACTTGGCCCAAACGCAAGTCGACTAACCCTTTGAAACGCAGCTCTCAATAATAGGATCTGCTCAGTTTTGAACTTCATTAGTCGACTTGACCATTTATCAGTCGACTAATCCTTTGGAAACGCACCCTTGATTCTGAAACGCGGCATAGTTAGTCGACTACTCCTTGCGTCCAGTCGACTAGCCTTTCTCTGCAAACGCAGCTCTTTGAGACGCACACTTTATTAGTCGACTTGGTGTTTTCCCCTAGTCGACTAACTTCCCTTCTGAAAACGCGGTTCCTTGAAACGCAGATTTCCCTAGTCGACTACCTACTGTTCCTAGTCGACTAACGCAGCTTCTTGAAACGCGGCTCTCTGAGACGCAGACTTGACCAGTCGACTAACCCAAACGCCTTAGTCGACTAACTTTCCTCTGAAAAGCGCAGCTTTCCCAAACGCAGCTTTCTTAGTCGACTTGTCCCCTTTCTATAGTCGACTAACTCTTTCATGAGTCGACTACTTGTCTTTCCTAGTCGACTAATCTTGACTATTTATTATGGTTAATTACTTCTTTGATTATGAACATTATCTTTGGATCATGTATATTATGTTGCTATTTGCGAGGCTTGTTACTTGATGAATATCACCTCTTATCATGCTATCTATCAACATAAGGCATGATACACATGACTTTCATAATTATCACGATAACGGGAATGATGATCTGACAGCTTGACAGTACAACTGTACTCCTGATACACATGTGATACATTATAGTACGAACCAGTACTCCTGATATACCTGTATTCATGACATTCCTGACTTGTTCTTGCTCATTCCCGGAATCTGATAAATCATCTAATAAATCATAATGAGACAACTTGCATCGGGTCGGGGGAAATATGCGGCTATCAATATGTGTTCGTGTTTACAGTGGTATTAGGTATGTTGTGCAACTAAATTTCCGGTCTGACCTGTGGGCCTCCAGGGGACCGAGGGAGAGCTGGCTCCCTCATTCCTGGTACCATCATGATAAGGGCATACATAAGACCCTCCTGAATCGCCTTGCGGCAGGTTCCGTCACCAAGCAACGGAACACCCTGGGCCGTGGTCCCGGTATGTACGGGACCCACTGTAAACATAGTTCGTTGATACCCCCGCTGGTTTCCAATAACAACCTTGCTTTACTCGGATATGGATCTATGTGTGCTGGGACGCTAGTTCACATAGCTAGATATCAGGGTAAGACGAGTATAATAATAATAATAATAATAATAATAAAAGACGTTAACTGTGGTTGTTGTATGCGCTTGGATTACGGTGACATGAGATGAAGGTATATAGATGAGGGTTTCCTTGTTTGGATTATCCCCTCGAAGTACTGGTCTCATGGAGCTGTAGCCTAAGCTTATACAATGCCCTTACGTTAATAACATGCTATGCTCCTTTTACTTGCTGGATGATTATTCTTGATATTTTACCAACTTTCGTACTCTTATTTCTTATGCCACTCGGCTGCAACCTGATCACTTGTTTGGGAGGTCCTGACTCCCTTGAATTTGCATGTTCAGGTTCCGAACCTTGGATCGAAGTGGAGCCTTCTGTGGAAGATCAAGCTTTCCTTTCCGAGCAGGTTGACTAGTCTCGGTTTCTGTTGGACCTGATCTTCATTTTGAGCTCGCGGATCCCCATCAGCTCGTGAGCATATTGTAATTATATTGTAAATCGTACTTTTGTGCTCAGTTGTGATATATGATGCATGTGATATGTAAAAGTATGTCGCAACTTGTGATAACCTTGTACTTTGTATTTCTTGTGTTGGCATATGAATGGACGCTACGCTTGTCGTACTCTGATTCTCGCTTGTACTAATGCTTAGCGTATATACGTGAGGGTATTTCCGACCTGCGTATATACGTTGCAGTGACGTTCCCATACCCGTGGGATCGGGGCGTTACAGGTTGGTATCAGAGCCTAGGCTCTCACACCTATAGTACAATCAAGCAGCAAATTAAAGGAATTTGCCATTGCCAACTACAGTGTACAAGTTATCTTGTCCTTCTTGATTCCTTCCTTGTGTCCTAAAATCCTTCCATCTTTCCAGTTTCCAGTCATCTTTTACCAACATAAGTATGGATAGAAGGACGGGTCGTAGCAACCCCGGACAAGCATCAAATGGACCCGCGGGAGAGAATATTGAGATTCTAAGGGTTATCCAGACTATGATGGAGAATCAGCAACAACAGACGGAACTCCTTCGGCAAGAGTTAGCAACTCCCAAGGAACAAAGGCCGGGAATGTATCAGACTTCAGGCGGTTACAACCGGCGATATTCACGGGAGAAGAGAAACCACTAGATACTGAGCAATGGCTGATTGACACCACAGACCTGTTGAACGCAGCCCGGGTCCCAAAAGAAAATCAAGTGGAAGTCGCCAAAATTCAACTTAAGGATGTAGCCAGGACCTGGTGGCTAGCTGAAGAAGCAAGACTAGAAAAACCTGTCACTTGGGACCAGTTTTCCCAAAGCTTCTATAGTAGATTCTTCCCCGCACAGCACAGAAAGAGATGGAGGAACAGTTCATCCGACTTCAACAATGGACCGGTCTGTAGATGAGTATGCCGCTGAGTTCTTGAGGCTGAGCCGCTTCGCTCCATATATGGTGGCTGATGAAGAAAAGCGGGCAAGTAGATTCCAACAGGGTTTACAAATGGACATTCAGATCCTCTTGATGCCCCAACAGCTGAAAACTTATTCCCAAGTCCTCACCATAGCTCGAGAGGTGGAGCGAGGACTGGAGAAAGGGAATCTAACATGATAAGGAATCAGGCCATGAAGAGGCCATTTCCACATGCAGGGAGAGGAGGTCCATTCAGAACAGCAAGAGCTCCAGCCATGAGACGACCGTTTCGACCAGCCCCCTTTCCAGTAACCAATCATTTTCTTATTGTAACTATTGCCAGAAACCAGGTCACTCTCGACAAAATTGCCGTAGGGCAAATGGATTATGTCTGATATGTGGTTCCCGTGATCATTCAATTGAAGTCTGTCCCCACAAAAGGATGGGAATGGTCAACCCAGCATTACCAGCACTTCCAGGGCCAGATGGACAGAGGAAACAAGGACCAATGGTTAGGAGAGCTCTTCCCCCTCCCCCACTACAAGTTAACCGCCCAGTCCAGAGGGAGTTAGAAATGCAGCAGGTCGTGAAGAGGACGAGCCTATAATTTGACAGTGGAAGAGGCCGAAACTTCTGGAGATGTGGTAACAGGTAAGATTATGGTGCACTCTAAACCTGTCTTAGCACTCTTTGATTCTGGCGCTTCTCATTGTTACATATCAGATAGTTTCATTGCTTTGAACTCTATACCTGTTGAATATCTAGACCACCAGTGGGAGATTAGTACCGGTAACGGAGTAGTCATCTCTAATAGGGTTTGTGTAGATTGTCCGGTGGAACTGTGTGGCAGAACATTAACAGCGGATATGCTCGTGCTGGATACTAAAGGGTATGACGTAATCTTAGGCATGACTTGGCTCAGTAAATACCATGCAGTCATTGATTGTCGGAACAAGAAAGTCATTTTCAGAATGCCACTTCAGCCTGAGTTCCAATTTGAAGGAGAACACAAACTTGACAAGGGAAAAACACAGATGACTATTGCTGAGACCCAGAAGAGGAGAGTACCAGTTTGGAATGAGTTTCCAGAGGTGTTTAAGGAGATCTCAGGACTTCCACCCGATAGAGTAATCGAGTTTTCTATTGATATCCTTCCAGGTACAGCTCCGATATCCAAAGCCCCATACAGAATGGCACCCACTGAGTTGGAGATTCTAAAGAAGCAACTGCAAGAATACTCTGACAAGGGATTGATTAGACCAAGTGCTTCACCATGGGGAGCTCCAGTGCTATTGGCCAACAAGAAAGACGGTGGTAAGCGGTTGTGTATAGACTACAGAGAGTTAAACAAAGTTACCATCAAGAACAAGTACCCCTTACCAAGATTGATGATCTGTTTGATCAGCTTCATGGAGCTCGAGTATTTTCTAAATTGGATTTACAATCAGGCTACCATCAGCTAAAAGTAAGGAAAGAAGATATTCCCAAGACAGCATTCAGGACCCGTTATGGCCATTATGAGTTTCTAGTTATGCCCTTCGGAGTCACCAATGCCCCCGCAGTTTTCATGGATTTGATGAACAGAGTGTTCTCATCATATTGGATCAATTTGTGGTTGTTTTCATAGACGACATCTTGATTTACTCGAAGAACGACAGGGAACATGCAGACCACTTGAGATTAGTATTACAGACTCTCCAACAGGAACAACTTCATGCTAAGCAAAGCAAGTGTGAATTCTGGTTATATAGTGTGGCCTTCCTTGGACACATAATTTCAGAAGAAGGAATTTCGGTAGACCCCAGTAAGATTCAGGCGGTAAAGAACTGGCCAATTCCAAGGACAGTAACAGAAATTAAGAGTTTTATTGGATTAGCCGATATTACAGGCGCTTTGTCCAAGACTTTTCTAAGATTGCAGCCCCGTTAACGAAGCTCACCCGGAAAGGAGAAAATATATATGGACCAAGGAATGTGCTACAGCATTTGAGCAATTAAAGGAAAGACTTATCACAACTCCAGTTTTGAAGACTCCCTCAGGAACAGGAGGAATGGTTATATACAGTGATGCATCCGGGAAAGGCCTAGGATGTGTATTAATGCAGCACGGTCATGTCATAGCTTATGCATCTAGGCAATTGAAACCACATGAAAGGAATTACCCAACTCATGACTTAGAGCTGGCAGCTGTAATATTCGCATTGAAGATCTGGAGACATTATCTTCTGGGAGACAAGGTGTTAATCTACACTGATCACAAGAGTCTAAAGTATGTTTTCACGCAGAGGGAATTAAACATGAGACAGAGACGATGGCTTGAACTAATGGCAGATTATGATATAGACTTACAGTATCATCCGGGCAAAGTCAACACAGTACCAGATGCATTGAGCAGGAAGCCAGAAAATAGAATGCTAGTACGACTCACACAACAGAAGGAGTTGATTCAGGATATCATAAAATTGGACTTAATGATAGTGCAAGGAATTGATAAAACAGGACAGTTGATGACCTTTCAGATCAGCCGACCCTGATGGATGAGATTAAGGAAGCTCAGAAAGAAGACCCCAGATTACAGAAATTCAGAGCTCAGATAGAAGCTGGATTGAGAACTGACCTCCGTATTCATTCGGATAATGCCTTATATTTTGGTAATAGAATTTGTGTTCCCCAAGGAGAAGTTCGACAGAAAATTTGGCAGAGGCACATAGTTCGGCTTATTCCATACACCCAGGAGGAATAAGATGTATCAAGATTTGAAACAGAAGTTTTGGTGGAATGCTATGAAGAGGGAGATAGCCCAGTATGTGGCCAAGTGCTTAGTTTGCCAACAGGTAAAGATAGAACACCAGAGAACAGCTGGACTTCTTCAGCCCTTACCATACCCGAATGGAAATGGGAGCATATCACCATGGATTTTGTTACAGCTCTACCCCGAAGTCCAAAGGGTAACAATGCAGTATGGGTGATCGTTGACCGTCTCACAAAATCAGCTCACTTCTTACCATTCAGAGTAGGTCAGTCAACAGAAGTTCTGGCAGACAAATATATGAGAGAAATAGTTCCTCTACATGGAGTCCCAGTTAGCATCGTGTCAGATAGAGATACAAGATTCCGATCTCATTTCTGGGAAAGTCTCCAAGAGAATTTAGGAACTCGTCTGAAATTCAGTACTTCATATCACCCCCAGACAGACGGACAATCTGAACGGACTATCCAGATCCTTGAAGACATGTTACGAGCCTGCATGATAGAATTTAAAGGGTCATGGGAAGACTACATTCATTTGGTGGAATTTTCTTATAATAACAGCTATCAGGCCAGTATCAAAATGGCACCATATGAGGCATTGTATGGCAGGAAATGCAGATCACCGATATGTTGGGACGAAGTCGGCGAAAGAAGACTTATGGGACCAGACATTCTAGTTCAGACAACAGACAAGGTCCGAGTTATCAGAGATCACCTCCGGGCAGCACAGAACCGACAGAAGAGTTGGGCTGACACAAATAGAAGACCCTTGGATTCAAATCAGGTGATCATGTATTTTTGAAAATATCACCCGCAAAAGGGGTAATCCGGTTCGGTACTCGTGAAAACTTAGTCCGAGATACATCGGCCCATTCAAAATTTTGGATCGTGTGGGAGATGTGTCTTACCGATTGGCATTACCGCCATCTTTAGAAGGAGTACACAATGTATTCCATGTATCACAGTTGAGGAAGTATGTCAAGGATGAGAGTCACATTCTAGATCACTCCGAACTGGGATTACAATCAGATCTGTCTTATAAAGAGCAACCGATGGCCATCCTGGACAAAAGTATCAAGACTTTGAAGAATAAGGCAATACCATTAGTATTGGTTTCTTGAAATAGGCATGTGCCAGGAGAAGCCACATGGGAACGAGAGGACGTCATCCGTGAGCGTTACCCGCATCTATTTACAACTTAGTTGGTAAAACCCTTTCTTCCTATTCTCCTCTACCGTCATCTTCCCCTTCCTGAAATTTCGAGGACGAAATTTTTGTAAGGTGGATAGAGTGTAATACCCCATCCTCTGTATACGTACACAGTTACGTATCTTGATTTTTGGGGCGTATTCTTTTTATTTTATTTTATTATTTTCTACTATTTGAATATTTACTCATATAGCAGTACTGCTTGATTTGATCTGTTTGGTATTTAGATTTGACTAATTTTAGTTTCGAATTTATCCTTTAATATTCTAGATTTTTTCATGATTTTCTGGAATTTTTCGGAATTAAGTTGTAAATCTTCAAAACCGGTGTCGGCCAGTACCGTTGACCGATTCCTGGAATTTTAATTTACAAACGGTTTGGAATTTATAAAAGTGCCTTTAGACATTATTTCTTAAAATCATATTTTCTATCTAAATACATTTTCTGGGATTTATCAGATTTTATCGAGAGCCGGTCAATCCGGTGTACACCGAGATTGACGGTTGACCTTATGATTTTTATCTTGAAAATGAAGTAGAGTTTCTGAAAACCGATTTCACCAAAGTCATTTTATAATATTTATGATTTTTGAGAATTTTTATAAAGCTTTTGGAGATACTTCAATTTTTGGTCATTCCTGGAGTTTTCGGTATTTTCTCAGATACCGAGAATTTATCCAAGTTTTCCACTTATCTCTTTTTCTATTTTTCTCTCTCTTTCCTCAAACGCGAGTTTTGGCCAACCGGATCCATCATTAAATGCGGAGACCCTTCCCTTGCTGCATTTAATGCTTATGGGCTAAAGCAACTCTTGTCCAATCACCCATGCCTTTTGACTTTCCCTTGAAACGCAGCTTTTGCGTTTTCTATTGGACGCAGCCATTGAATCCCGCGTTTGGCTTCTTTTTGCCTAGACGCAGCCTTGAGACGCAGCATTCTTTGGAGGGAAGTGAGGATGGCAATTATTATATTATTTTCCCTTCTATATATATATAACTTCTCTCATCTCTCTCTTTCATTTCCTTCTTCTTCTTGTTCCAGCAAGCTCCAATAGCCAACAAACCCCCAAGCTCCTTGGCCGGCCATCACCACCACCCACCAAAGCCATTTTCTCCCACCAAATCCCTCTACTTCATTCTCCTCCATCTCCTCCTCCATTTTCACCAACAAACACCATCTTCTTCAACCTCTTTCACCAAGAGAACCTCAAAGAACCCACTTTCACCAAAAAGCTTCACCACCATTTCCACCACCACCTGCACCACCTTAGCCTCCACCAAGCGTACCACCTTCACCTCCTCGACAACCTCTTTCTAACGGACTATAGTTTCGTCCCCCGCAACAACGTTTGCAAGATCCCGTTTGGCTTGATGAACTAGACTTGCACCTCCATCTTCTCCAAAGCAACCACAACCCTTTTCCATCAACTTGTGAGAACCGGCACCCTCCTGTTGGATTGGGACCGCGTTTCTCTGCGTCGGACGCACCTTAGGCGAGTAATTCTACTCGCCATGACTTGATATTATTTCATGTTTGTAACAAAACACAGCCCTCAAATATTTGGACCTGTTCTCTGTTCTGAACCTTTATTAGTCGACTTGGCCCAAACGCAAGTCGACTAACCCTTTGAAACGCAGCTCTCAAATAATAGGATCTGCTCAGTTTTGAACTTCATTAGTCGACTTGACCAATTTATCAGTCGACTAATCCTTTGGAAACGCACCCTTGATTCTGAAATGCGGCATAGTTAGTCGACTACTCCCTTGCGTCCAGTCGACTAGCCTTTCTCTGCAAACGCAGCTCTTTGAGACGCACACTTTATTAGTCGACTTGGTGTTTTCCCCTAGTCGACTAACTTCCCTTCTGAAAACGCGGTTCCTTGAAACGCAGATTTCCCTAGTCGACTACCTACTGTTCCTAGTCGACTAACGCAGCTTCTTGAAACGCGGCTCTCTGAGACGCAGACTTGACCAGTCGACTAACCCAAACGCCTTAGTCGACTAACTTTCCTCTGAAAAGCGCAGCTTTCCCAAACGCAGCTTTCTTAGTCGACTTGTCCCCTTTCTATAGTCGACTAACTCTTTCATGAGTCGACTACTTGTCTTTCCTAGTCGACTAATCTTGACTCTTTATTATGGTTAATTACTTCTTTGATTATGAACATTATCTTTGGATCATGTATATTATGTTGCTATTTGCGAGGCTTGTTACTTGATGAATATCACCTCTTATCATGCTATCTATCAACATAAGGCATGATACACATGACTTTCATAATTATCACGATAACGGGAATGATGATCTGACAGCTTGACAGTACAACTGTACTCCTGATACACATGTGATACATTATAGTACGAACCAGTACTCCTGATATACCTGTATTCATGACATTCCTGACTTGTTCTTGCTCATTCCCGGAATCTGATAAATCATCTAATAAATCATAATGAGACAACTTGCATCGGGTCGGGGGAAATATGCGGCTATCAATATGTGTTCGTGTTTACAGTGGTATTAGGTATGTTGTGCAACTAATTTCCGGTCTAACCTGTGGGCCTCCAGGGGACCGAGGGGAGAGCTGGCTCCCTCATTCCTGGTACCATCATGATAAGGGCATACATAAGACCCTCCTGAATCGCCTTGCGGCAGGTTCCGTCACCAAGCAACGGAACACCCTGGGCCGTGGTCCCGGGTATGTACGGGACCCACTGTAAACATAGTTCGTTGATACCCCCGCTGGTTTCCAATAACAACCTTGCTTTACTCGGATATGGATCTATGTGTGCTGGGACGCTAGTTCACATAGCTAGATATCAGGGTAAGACGAGTAATAATAATAATAAAATAATATAATAAAAGACGTTAACTGTGGTTGTTGTATGCGCTTGGATTACGGTGACATGAGATGAAGGTATATAGATGAGGGTTTCCTTGTTTGGATTATCCCCTCGAAGTACTGGTCTCATGGAGCTGTAGCCTAAGCTTATACAATGCCCTTACGTTAATAACATGCTATGCTCCTTTTACTTGCTGGATGATTATTCTTGATATTTTACCAACTTTCGTACTCTTATTTCTTATGCCACTCGGCTGCAACCTGATCACTTGTTTGGGAGGTCCTGACTCCCTTGAATTTGCATGTTCAGGTTCCGAACCTTGGATCGAGGTGGAGCCTTCTGTGAAAGATCAAGCTTTCCTTTCCGAGCAGGTTGACTAGTCTCGGTTTCTGTTGGACCTGATCTTCATTTTGAGCTCGCGGGATCCCCCATCAGCTCGTGAGCATATTGTAATTATATTGTAAATCGTACTTTTGTGCTCAGTTGTGATATATGATGCATGTGATATGTAAAAGTATGTCGCAACTTGTGATAACCTTGTACTTTGTATTTCTTGTGTTGGCATATGAATGGACGCTACGCTTGTCGTACTCTGATTCTCGCTTGTACTAATGCTTAGCGTATATACGTGAGGGTATTTCCGACCTGCGTATATACGTTGCAGTGACGTTCCCATACCCGTGGGATCGGGGCGTTACAGAAAAATATATAAAATGTGATGGTTGAGAGGAATCAGTTTATACTGACGTGGATGAGACTGTAGCGAACAAAAGTATGAAGCTGAGTTTTTTTGTAATTATGAAGCGAATTAGGTGGCTGTAGAAAAAATTTATGAAATAAAAATAAGAAATAAGAGTTTCTCTAAATTAATATGATTTCAATTTCTTAATCTTTTTGTTTGGTTAGTAAAGACAAGATTAAAATTGGAGTGATGGTAATATCATTTTTTTTTTTTGGTAAAAAGTTGAATAAGAGTTTTCTTCTCTTGTGTTTCCATGCACCTATGTTGCATGGACACAATCACATCAATTTCACGTGATAAAGTTTTAAAAATAATACATATGAGACAGATTGTCGATAAATGTCCACACTAATAAATAGATTTTCAGTACTTGAATAAAATCATAACATTGAAATTAGTCTAATGTGATAAGTAGTATTGATGTGATAAGTAGTACCGTAGAAAGCCTGCCAACTGACCAACATATAAATACATAAACAGTAGCCAGAAGATGAGATTAGCTCCCTAATTGTCAAAGAAATGTGGCTTTCGAGCATCATTTTTGTCAAAGAAGGTAGACGCAGGTCCTTGTCTAAGTGAGATCGGAAATAATTTTATCCTTCCCCTTTGAGATCTCATTTCTCTATATATTCTCTCTGCAACCTGTTGCACTTCAACTATCTCTTCACCATGAAGCTGAGCACTGTTTTAGTACTCACACTGGTCTTGCTGCTGGCTTCCTCGATGGAAGTCGTGCCTTCTCCACTTCCGAGATCTCTATTGAAGGATGTAAGTGACTCTGGTTTTCTCAGTACGCTCATTTCTCCTCACAATTTTGCTGCTAGCAATTTCTTTTTGTTAGAGATTAGTTTGTTATTGAGTACTCAGTTAATTTTTTTTTATCTATGTTTTAGTTTATAGTGATTGCGGAGAGCTCGGCAAATCTTGATGCGAGCTGCAAGCCACCACAGCAATGTTGTGTTTTCCTCACCACTCCGAAAGACTGCCGCCTGTGCGCGGTTGTTTGCCCTTAAATTGAAAGTAAGAAACATGGTGGTGTTGTTGCTTGTTTTCTCAGTTTCTGGGCTTTGATTAATGTATATCTGTTAGCAAATAGTGTGTTTGCTAGCACTATCAATTGGTATGAATAAAAAGCCCTTGATGTTGTCAGGGTTAGGCTTGATCTCGATGTTGTAATGCATGACGTGGTTTTTATGTTAGCACTTTAAGTTTATGATGGAGTTGGCTCTCTATCTCTCTGCATACAAGGCCTACTTGTTAACTGTATGTTTTGTGATTTGTGTCGAATCTTACAGGACAAACAGATTTGTTAAACTTTGTGGTCGTAATGTAGATATTATATGGTGAACTCAAACGAACATGAGGGTTTTCTACTGGTGTCAATAGTGGACAATTTATTACCCAACTTTGATTTTGCCAAAGGGTTATCTTGTTAGTTACTCTATGAATCAGTCTGGAAAGTTGTCTTTTTTTTGTTTTTTTGTGTGTGTGTGTGTGTGTTCGAACGTGTTCTAAAATAAAAGTTGCATATGAGTTACATGTTTCTCCATGAGTCTATGTTGGTCAAACCAAACAGCAAAATCCCACATTTACCAGCTGGTGAGAGAGACAAAGAGAGATCTAAATGATAGTTTATATAATAAAATCAAGGACTTACAGTGCATACTAGCTAGCATCTAATTAGAGCAAAACAGAAGATTACATCAAGGGCATGCCAGACCACTCTTAATCTTATTCATACTAATCAATAATTAACACAGTAGTACAGAGTATTGTGAGAGAGGCTGACTGCTTCTGCTTCCGCTTCTGCTTCTCAGGGGCATACAACAGAGCAGAGGCGGCAGTCGGTTTTCGGTGAGCTGCCGAAGACGCAACACTCCTGCGGTGGTTTGCACTTCACTGTGCCGGGAGCTCGGTGTGCTGATAACAATGAGTTAAAACAAAAATTAACAGCAAATTAAATATTTAACAGAAACTTAAATTAGGGGAAGATGGATGACTCACAGTCTTCTATACCCCGTCATCGTCGATGATGACAGAGGTCTCGGCAACGAAGAAGGCTCGACTCCCAACGAGGAAGCCAGCAGCACAGCCAGCGCAAAGACTAGAGCAATGCTGGTGGTAGTCTTCATCTTCGTGTTTGAGTTCAAAAAATCTTTGTTAGCCAGCCACTTCAAGTCTTCAGAAAATGTTAGAACTTAGAGAGTATATATAGAGAGAGAAATGGAAAGGGGAAATCTAGTGGATTAATTGATCAGTGAATCAATAATAATGCTGATGCTGACACAATGATTTGTTTTTATTTAGGGATAAGATCTCACATGGGTGGGTGGGATCGACAATTTGTAGCTATCTGTTTCTGGTTGCAGCAGCCACCTTCTTTGACAATTGAGAGGTGCAGATCTGGACACACATGGGAGTCCAAAAAGAGCTGTTTCGACTTTGCTTCTTGGACTCAAATGGACTTGATAGATCAATATGTACCACGTTGCTTCGTACATTAAACGGTCCAGACATTAAACGTAAAGATTTTACAGACAAAAGTCAATGTAACAGGCAGCTCCATAAAGACCAGAGTATACGGACAAAAGTCATTAATAAAAGACGTTGGGAATTAGTAGGCTTTTATTTAGCTCTCCCAACCATCCCTTCCATGCTGTTAGAGACGTCTGCAACGGCCTTGGAGGAGAATTATAGCCAATGTTCATAGTTCATGAGCTGTGGGACAGTCTTATAATACAGACTGCAAAGTTTCATGTCGTCCCACAATGCCGACAGGTTAAATGATGGAAATGTGTACGAGCATTCAAAAATTAGTGATAATGTTACTAAACTCACGCTTCACTAAAAAAGGACTAAAGAATAATAATATTGCAAATTGTTTGAGCAGTTGAACATGCGCAGACTATTCAGTTTCAAATTTGAATAAATTATAGATAAAAATTGTATTATTCAGGCAAGCTTTAACATCAATATCATACTAGCATATTACACGGAGGCAAAATTAAACAATCTTACTTATATTTGGTGGACAATAGTCAAATCGATAACAAATCAGAGATGAATTATCAAACTCAAAATAACTGATCAGGATTAAAAACACACCTACTGAGGATCACGTGGATCTCAGTATTCTGCTGATGCGTAGCTCTGTCTTCCACGAATCTAATTCGATAACGGCTCGAATCGGACTTTGAATGGCTGAGAATCATCTTGAAAACCAAATCGGTTTGCAAATGAGTCTGTTTGCTCTAATGAGTCTGACTATAGATGCGGGTGGGATCTGGTCTGTTGCGGGGTTCAGGTGGTGATCGGGTCGAATCCCTTGATAAGTCAGGTTTCCACTTTAAGATGAAATGGGTCGGGTCGAGATTATAGGCTAGATCAGGTTCGGAGCAGTAGGCTATAAAGTGTTTGATTGAGGAAACAGGCCAGGCTCCTACTTGAAGAAAACCTCTTGTTTGGTTTTGGCTGTGTGGAGGAGGTGGAGCCTACAGAAGATGAGGGCAGAGGCGACGACGCAATAAGGGGAGGATAGGGAGGCAACACTGATGAGGAGAGAAGAGGAGGTGACGACGCCAGTGAAGGAGGGAGGTGCAAGCAGTGGCAGGGGTCAGACTGCACAGCAGCAGAGGAGAAAGGGATGGGGGAGGAGGAGCGGTAGAATTTTGTGGCAAGACATTGACTATAGGGAGGTAAAGGAAGAGAAGAGAAAGAAGACGAGGAGGCTCGATGATTGGGGGAAAGAGGGGAACAAAGGAGGGATGAGGTTAGTGGCGGGGCTTTCGACGGCGGTTGCAGGGCCAGCGACAGCAGTGCAATTGCGGGGAGAGAAGAGAGACTATGGGGAGGAGAGAGAGGGTTCTGTATGGTTGAATAGAGAAGAAGGAGAAGGTGGGGTCAGGTGGAGAGAGAGGGGAAGATAGAGAAATAACTAATTACGGTTGGGTTTTAATAAAAGGATAAATAGGAATTTAATCCTAAAACACAATTAAATTTTGTTGCATCACACGTGCACGAATTACACAAGAAAATCTGTGATAAGATTACACGAAACAATGCCAATTATAAACTACGAGCTGATGTTAGGAACACATTAAAAACTTTTAATATTAGAAATGTTGTTAAAAAATTGCATGCTCATAATGTTGATCCATTTATAATATTGAAGAAATTGAAAGATAATGTTTATGTTATAGTTTTTTTAAAGATTCTAATTAGTTTTATTTTCAATATTGAAGACCTAGTGGATTACTAAGGTTTTGATTTTATCTCGCTGGTTGATAAGCCTTCCGTTGAGCCTATATTTTTGAGCCCTTCCATTCCTCCACTCCAATATATTTTACCTAACATAGCAGATAAAGTTGATAAAATCTTGAATGATGAAATTATCGCCATCAATGATGTTGGGACTCAAAATTATATGTTATTATGGAAAGGAAAGGCACCGATTGATGGCACATGGATTGACGAAGAGACTTGTATGCTTTGGAGCAATATGAGAGCATTTCTACCTCTATCTCGATGGAGTCGAGTTCTCTGCCACTTGGGAAGAATGATCCGAAAATCAAACCATGACCCTGACGCATATATCACGTTGGAGAAGATGCGACACCTTGATATGTTCTAGTAATTCATAGTCATGTATTTTTTTTTCTTTTATTGTATTTTTTATTTTTTAGTTTTTTTGTATTTGTTTTAGTACCACATCTGATGTACTCTTAGAGTTAGATTTTGTAAAGCCTATAAGTACCTCATATGCTAGTAATTGAATCAATGAATGATTATTATGAAAATTTCTCAAATTGTGTATTATTCTCTTCCAATAAAGTTTTGAGTGTGAAACCTAACCTATTTATCCTCTTTCTTCTCTCTCAAACCTAATCTTAATTTTAATCCTCTTCACAAAACCCTAATCCAATTCTAATTCCCCTTATCAAAACCCTAGTTCTATTCTTTATTTAAAAAAAACTAAAAATGAAGAAACAAAAAAATAGTCGACATTATTCCTCCTTCTTCCTTCTCTCGCCAAAGCTAACCTAGCCCTAACCCTAGTTCTTCCCTCTTCTTCCTCTCGACTTGCTGCACCCAACCATCGCCCAACCGAGGCAACCACCGCCATAACTCCTCCTTCTCCTCCTCCCTCCTGTAACCCCTCTCTACCTTCAACCTCCTGTCCGCCTCCTCCACTTCTTGACTGCCCCCATCCTCCTCCTCCTGCTATCATGCCCTCATAGACAACCACCCAAGCCCTAGCTCTCCAGCACAGCCACCAGCGTATGCAGTACAGACCGTAGTTGTCCTTATTCTCTTCTCTCACGCTCACGTCATTGCCTTCTTCTCTCTCCCTCACCAGCACTCAAGTCCACCGCCACCCTTCCTCTTCTGTCATTGTGACCTCACAGGTCCTCCATCATTGTTGATGCTTCACTGGTCTCCCCCACTCGACGCCGAGTTCTCACAGCACCGTCACCATCTCTACAACAACTAAAGAGTCCTATATGGTTGGATCCGCCAGGGATTCTTGATCTGAACCCTATTCAGAGTTTAAGTGATCAGACCTAATTGCTACAGTACTCGATCCACTTCTGTAGAACTCGATCCATGCTACAGTCAGATCCATTGACCAAGGCAGACCTGCTCGTAGATCCAGCTTCATTTTGGCTATACCTAAGCCGTTTGAAGTCTGACTCGCGTTTTTCTCAAAGCATTGCAACAGTGATAATGAGATCTACACATCTACAACGTCACAAGGACATTGAGGTCAAATATAATACTCAGAAGGTACGTTTCTGATCTAGATCAGTTATTTGAGTATGTTAATTAATCTCTGAGTTGTTATCAACTTACTGTTATTCACAAAAGTGAGATTGTGCGTATCTACTACTTGTCATATACTAGTTTGATATTGATAGTAGAACTTGCCTGCATAAATAATTGTTATCTATAATTGTTTCAGATTTGAAACTGAATAACCTGCACATGTTCTTTTATTCAAACAATTTGCAGTGCTATTAGTTTTCAGCTTTTTTCTATCCACGATCATATCTTGTTGGTGAAGCGTAATTTAGAGATTTTATTGTTGATTTCCAATTACTCAACATGTTTCACATCATTAAGTCAGGTTGTGAGGGAAATTAAAATCTTCCAAGCTCACATCTGAACTTTTGACAGGGCCAGTGCCTTATGAAGTGTAAAAAATCTGGTATCAAGAGGTCCAGACAGACGTGAAGAAGCTGTAAGATTCTTATAGGCCACTGCCACTTTATATGTGCCGGAAGAATGACCTGTCCATAACTCTTCACCGAGAATTTGGCTACACTCTAGTGTGTTAGCTTAATAGCATTAGTTTGCTTAAGTAGTTTTTAATTCCGCATCATCATCATTATATTAGCTAGTACACCTATTCACTTTCTCTAGGTGTATTTTCAGTACCAAGAAAGACACAATAGCCACTGGTGGTTTTCAATCATCGATCGACCCTGCCCAATCTGCATCGGTGTAAGTAATAAGCTGTACAGAAGAATGACGAGAAAGAAAAATCCATGTTGAATGGTAGATTTGAGGTAACAGAGGATTTGTTTTACGACGCTCCAATGCTCATCGGTTGGAGCTTGCATGAACTGAGCGACCTTATTCACCGAGAGGCAATATCGGGTCTGGTAAAGCATAGATATTATGAGCCCAACAGTACTAATAGACAAAAGGGTCAGAGAGAGGTTTGCCAACAACCTTGGAGAGCTTACAAGAAGTAGCTATAGGCGAGCTGACAGGCTTAACACCATCCATCTTGAGTCGGAGAAGTAAGTCACGGATGTACTTCTATTTGAAATCACCTAGAGGGGGGTGAATAGGTGATAATGCTAATCTAATGAACTAAACGCGGAATTTAAAAACTAATTGCAATTATACTTAATGCAACCAATAAGTGATGCACACACAACCAAGCCAAGCATATAAATATGAATGATCAATATGAAATAATGCAAGGCACAATACAAAGAGAGAGGAGAAAGAGTAAGAGTCAATGGATCAAGCGCAAACAACAAGATTTGTTTCGAGGTTCGAACACCCAGCTCTACATCCCCGCCTTCACCTAGAAGGATTTCGAATCCATTAGCTTGTCCACAAAGGACACCCACACAGGGAACCTCCACCGAGGATTTAGGGCAATACAATAACGAGGAGTAACCAACTCCTCTCTTTACAACCACAACCTCTCACTAGAGGCAAAGCACCAAGCCAACCAAAACAATCACCTCACATCTTGAGGGATAAGCACAAAGCTACACAAGGATTACCTCACAATTAGAGGGATGCAACTCACTTGCATAACCTCCTCAACACTATGAGGGAAAGGCACAAAGCCAAGCAAAAAATAGGGTTTACAACTTGGTGATCAAAAGATCACAAACTAATCTCTTTTTCCCACAAACACAAAGACCCTGTAGATAGGATAGAATGAAGCTCAAGTGTGGAAAACAAAGTGTTTAAAACACAGAAAATCACTTGGGAAATCTCCACAAAGATATAGAATGATTAGACCAAAACAAATTCCCAAAAGACTATTTTTCTTTGAAATAATGAAACACTTTTAAAAACAGTAAAGATTGATCTTTTTGGCACAAAGAAACTCTTTTCAAACTTGTATAAACACTAGAGAAAGCTCAGAAATTTTAGCCCAAAAATTCTTAAAGAAAACTGGTCACAAATGGGGTTTTTATAGCCTCTTTTCAAAACTAGCCGTTAGTAGCAATTAAGGCCAGATTTGACCTTCCGGTCGACCGGCCAACGGTCGATTTTTCACCGTTAGCTGCTACCAGTCGACCGGGCCCTGAACCAGAGAGCAACGGCTCTCTGGCCGGTCGACCGCCCGGTCGACGGCTTAATAGGCAAGCCAACGTGCACGTTTTATGCACGTCGGTCGACCGGTCCGGTCGACCGCCAGAGCCTGGCAGGCTATATTATGGGAAAGAAAACATAGGTTTTTAATGGCTTAAAAATTCCCATAAAATCTATAAAATTTCACAAAAATAGTTTTATCATTATACCTTGAAATACAAACTTGTGTTAAAATTTCAACATAAATCTCAAACATTTTGAACCATTTTTGTGTTAAGAATATTGCCGAAAACCAAAACCTGTATTTTTCCAAACGAACATCCGATTTTTTTCAAAACTTATCCAAATATAAAAACATGATATTTAAATACTTTGAAGCATGATGCATATGGATAGAAATCCAATATACAAGAAACATATACATATCATAGTTTTTGACTTTATTTCCAAAACTATGTTTTGTTAAAACACAAAACCTAAAACACATGAATAGGTATATCAAATTAAGTTTGTCTAGGATATGAAGCATACATGTATATAGAACATGTCTAATATACATAAACACATGTAAACTTATTTTGATACTTATCTATTCATGAAAACCAAGATCGGTTAAACCAATCAAACCGAAAATCAAAATCAAAACATAAAACGTGTGTGTATTGTGAACTTGAGCATATCATACTATTCTAATCTTTACAAATGGATTTAAACCCAAAACTAAACTCGTACCGAGGTCTTCTTGTAGAGCGCCGTCTCAAAGCCGACTCGATTCAAAACTCCGTGATCCACCGAGCTAGACTCCAACGAGTGCTATGTAAGACCTTAATGCTCGGGCTCTGGAATCACCATGTGAAAGCTTCCAAACCATCTTGTTGAAGCTAATCACCTACTAATATCTTGAATAAAGATCTGAAACTAAATTACAAGATTATTAGTACACATAACTACATGAGTTAATCATCATCAAAACTAGAGTGGAAGGCCTTTGGGCCAGCAATCTCCCCCTTTTTGATGATGACAAAACTCATGGAGTTATATATGCATGGATTAAAGTTAAGCTTCAAAGAAGCTCCCCCTTAACTCATGCATAGAAGAAAACAACAAATATAAGCAATGAATATAAAACTTGAGAATGCATAGATATGCATAAAACTATGAAATGCATATAAACGGGCTCTTGATACCAATAGATATGCATAAAACGATAAAATGTATAAAACTTGCTCTTGATATCAAATGAAAGGTAAAACAAATTATTTCTTCTTTTTCTTAATTTCATAAACATGTTCTCTTTAAAGAATGCTTTTGATAACAAAATTACATAATGCTTTTGATACCAATAAACCAAAACTTACATAAACCAAAACTTACATAATGAAAGCTCTTGATACCAAACATTACATAATGCTCTTGTTACCAATAATAAAACATGTTCTCAATATCAAACATGAAACAAAGATCATAAATAAATCATGCATATAAACTCAAATTCTTCTCCCCCTTTTTGTCAATCATCAATAAAGAGGTAAACGATAAACCAATAAAAATTATTCTTCTCCCCCTTTTTGTTCAAAACAAAGAAACAATAAAGGGGTCACAACCCTAATTTGTTTTATTTTTAATTCTAATTAAAATAGCATTTGAATTTTCTCAATAAAACAAATTTTGAGATATCATTGAAAGTAAATAAGGCATTGATACCAATTTTGAGAAAATAAATAAATCTTGAAAGTAACAGAATCTTGATATCAATTGTGAATATTTTGTTATTTAGAACATATGATACCAAAATAAAATCAATTTTCAACATAAAGTGTGGGAGTAGAAATCAACGGTAAACAAAATACCAATTGAAAGATAAAAATATGAATTTTCTCCCCCTTTATGAAATACCAAATAAAACGATGCATAAGCTTGTTTAAGATACCAATTGAAAACTAATCAATAGAAACATGATGGTCATTAAAAATTCAAGCTTTAGCATAAACAAATATATGTATGAAAATTAGATACCAATCGAAATTGATACAATTTGAAGTGAAAACATACATACATAAAATATATATGAGTATACAAGAAATGTCAATATTGATACCAATTGAAGAATCCAATGATACCAATTGAAACAACAGTAATATCAAGAGTATATCTCATATTTCCTACCACCCAATCATGCTCAAGTTTAAAATGATTTTCACTATAAAGCAAACATGTGCATGGTCTCCCATCCAACCGCCCTTTGAAGGTAGGGGTTTTCAAAAATAGGTTTGAAAAATAGCGTATGTTTGAAAAAAATCTACCATAACGAAAATCTCGCAACTAGTTAAATGAAAAAACTTATAAACTAGTACGAAATCCTTTAAGTAAGGAATAAAACAAAATATTTTTCATGAAACTATGTAAATACATGATCACTAAACACTCAAAGTCCATAAAGCCCATATCATGCTCATGAAAACAAAGTCATGAGAAAACAATAAGTAGGTGAGTGTACAAGGTATATGTGAAAACATATAATCATGAAAATAGACATTCAAGTTCTAAATTCCTCAATACATGAAAATCATCAAAACTCGATTTCTTCAAGGCATATGTATGTCAAGTACAAACTAAGGTATACATACGTATTCAAAACATAACGAGTCCACAAATGTATATGCATGAAGGCACGTGGCTCAAAGGATGTATATGCATAATGAATAGTTTGGACAAAATGAACATATACATGAAGTTAAACATATGAATCATAAAACATGTCAAAAATGGGAATACAAGTTAAAATGCATGAATCATCAAAACTAGACTATACTAGCACATCTAATGGGTACAAATAAGCGTTTAAGCACAAACATATAATGATCTATTTGTGTCCCACTATATATACAAGTATATATCCTAGTATTAATGAAAACTAACATTTAAACATATATACAAAACATGAAGCATAAAACGAGACATAAATCAACATAAAAACGATCATTATGTAAATCCACATGCTATTAGACCTATGATATACATAATAGCTAAACAATGGTGAGAACACAATATATGGGTCCATATAAACATGGGTGATCTCAAAAGCTATATATGCATGTCAATGAACTAATAATCATGGCATTTAACATAATAATCAATAAACATTAAAACATGAAGCATCAAAACAGAAATCATAAACATCCATATGATCATTATGTATATGCATATGTATTAGATCTAGAACATACATATTAGTTTTAAAACAAAGTGAGAACACAAAGATATAAGTCCATATTAAACATGGGTGTCTCAAATAACTAACATGTATATCACTAATCTAATTAACATGGCATAATCATAATAATAAATAAACATCAAAACATGCTATAAATTGAAGAACATGAAAAGCATGCAAATATAAACGGGAGTTAGAAATTGATACCAAAACCAATGAAGGCACCTTTCTAGTTCTCCAAACCAAGGTGGTCTTCCCACCGAACCTTCCCTTGAAAGTGATGCATCCAAATGGTGATCATGAAGCTCGGAACGCATCCACTCCAAGGTACCGCTACTCTCACATCATGTGAGAGCCCACACCTACATCAAATACAATAGGGGTGGTCTTTGGTACCTATACTATTTTTGGGTCCATAGGGGTTAGTCCCTTTCCTAACCCAAATAAAATTATTTGCTAAATTTTCATCATGTATTCTATCATAACAAAATCTAGCAAGGTGGCCCTTACGTCCACAATGTGTACATGTGTACACATGAGCATACAAAGTGTGATGGGTGTGTACGTGAGGAGCATGTGTATGCCGTGGAGGGTATGTATGCAAAGATGGAACTTGTTTCTTTCGAACCAAGGATTCCAAGCGTGTATAATTCAAAGCACATTGGCTCAAGGTGGAGCTCAAACAATCAACACTTTTCTTCAAAACATTTATATCATTTTCAATACTAGAAGATAAAGTGGAGCATGCAATATATGTGCTTGGTGAAGCTACACTAGCATGGCAAACATGTGAGTCTATATCAATTTTTAAAGATTCATTTTTTTTTAAAACTAAATCTAATTCTTTTGTGATAAATCAATTTCATTTTTCAAAGAATGATTATCTTTTAAAATAAAATCTAATTTTGAAGATAAAACTTCATTGTTTTTTAAAACATCATCACAATAATTTTTACTTTTCAAAATTCATTTTCCTTTAGGACAAGGTCTAGTTGAGATTTAAGTGAGTCACGTTCACTAGCAATCTCTTCCTTCTCTGTAAAATCAATTCAAAACTTGAACACAATCCTTATATTCATCTTTAGTTCAAAATTTTTCTTTTTCAAAAGGTCATGTTTTTCCAAAAAAATTTTAAGCTTTGTAGCAAGTTGTACATGTAAGGTTTGAACTTCTAAACACCCATAGTAATAGGAACTAGAACTATCTGTAGGCTGTCTAAAAATCACTAAAAGACAAGCCATTAAAAAGCAGAGTCTCAACATCAAGGCGCGTGGGCTCGACACCCGCGTCTCAACATCAGGCGCGTGGGCTCGACACCCGCGTCTCAACATCAAGGCGCGTGGGCTCGATACCCGCGTCTCAACATCAAGGCGCGGGCTCGACACCCGCGTCTCGGTTATAACCGCCCTGGTTATGGGGCCAGTCGCCGCCCACATAGCGGGGAAGTCAGCCCCTCATTGTGGAGCGTTTTTAGGGGGCACGTTCCCTGGAACCCCTATAAATAGCCCCGTCGCTATTGAAGAAGGGTCAGATTTTCTTTAGTGAGAGGACAACAAGACAGAGACAGGAGAAAGAGAGCTAAACTCTTCAACAAGCTCCCTGCGTACGAGTTCCCCTTTGCCTACCTTCTCTTTGTGAGTTTTGGTAGACAGAGCTGTGTTACTCCTTCTACCAACTAAAGAGAAGATCCCTGACGATCCCAACGGTCATCCGGTCAACGGAGAACAAGATTCACTCTCTACCGTCACACGAAGAACCCAGAACTAAACAAAGGGAGGATTCAAGACTCAACATCCTCCCTCCCTTGTAATCGGAGTATTAATCTGTTGTAAACTTTCAATTGATTCAAGGAAACTTTACGCGAGATTTTTTTTCCCTCCGCGAACAAGAGATGGCGACTTCACTGGGGATTTCATTTGTCACTGATGAGCAAATCGTGGCGCAGGATGACGTCCTTCGTGAGGGAAAGATGGTCGAATCGCTCGTTGTCGAGTTCGACCAGGCAAAGTACGAAGAGTTTCTCTCTTCCGGCTCCAAGAGCCCCAGGACCCGCGTCTGCCGCAGGGTCTCGACAGGGAATGCCCCTGAAGCTCGATCTGAAGCTCTCTCGGGCACTGCTGCTGCCAACTGTGCCAAGCAAGATACACGCGCCAACACCTCTCAGAAGGCCCGCGTGATCTCAGGCACAACTGCTGCTGCGATCAACCGCGCAGCACTGAACACACGCGTCAATGTCTCTCAGGAGACCCGCGTGGTCCAAATCTCTGGTGTCCAGCATCAGGTCGTCGTTGGTCTCTCTCCACCTCCACGACGCAACCAAAATGCCGAGCGTCGTCAGAGGAGACGTGCGCGTCAGCTACAAGTTGGAACCTCTGGTTGTCCGACTGAGGCTGGACGCGACGTACAACCTGGCGCCTTGCCCGCGCCACGTCCAGCACGAGAAGTCCGCGTTTGGCGGCCCAAACGCGAGGCTCCTCAAGCTAGGTCCTCTGACGACCAACTCACCAAACGCCAAGGTGAAGCCTCTGCGCCTCGTCAAGCGCGAGAGGCACGCGCCCATAGGCGTGGGGCCCAGCAGCCCATCCTCTCTCAAACGTCTCTGCCCCGACGCACCGAGCGGCAGCGCGGCGATCGTGTCTCGTCCCAACAGCGACGCCAGACGCGCGTCTTACAGCCGCAGCGCGAAAATCGCGTCCCTGAAGCCTGCGTCCAGGCTATACAGCACATGGATGCCTCCTGTCTTCGACGTTGTGAGGCTAGTCTCTTCGATCCCCCTCCCGTGGATTTGAGGGATTACTTGACGAAGAAAAGAAGTGCCAATCAGGTCACTTCATCATGTTGCTGCCAACGGCTCATCCATATGCTTTCTGAGTGCCGTTGTGATTCAGGTGTGCACCAGCAGTCTTTAGTTAGACAGCTGACCCTGATTCCCTCGTCAGCCAAAAGAAGGCGCTCCCACAGAAGGAGAACCTTCTCTGACATTGAGTACCCGAAGCTCACTGCGAATATGACGAGCAGGAGCAAGGGAAAACAACCTGCAGTCAGCTCTGACGAGTCTGACTCTGAGCCGGAAGGAGTCTACCGACACACTCGCACCCGGACCGGGGCCATTCCCCCGATTGATTATAATGCCTTAGCCCATGGCATTAAAGTGAATGATTCTCACTCCGCCGTAGTGGAATCACGGGCTTCAAACTCTTCCGTTGAGAAGGAGACCTCCGCCTACATGACAGGCACTCCTGAGGAAACGACTAGACGTTTAGAACAAATCCAGAAGGCACAAATGGATATGATTCTTTCTCAGCAGGAATCTATCGACTCCCTCAAGCAGATGCTTGCACAGTTGCTCGTAGACAGGAGGAAGTCTCCTCCTAAAAAGACGAAGGGCAAAGGGAGAAAGGGAGAAAGCTCATCTTCCGAACCTTCTGAGGAGAGGCAGCGATCTACTTCTAGTTCGTCCAAATCCTCGTCGCAAGTAAAGGGCGACTAAGACCAGGGAAAGGCTCATGCTAAAAGAATGAGCCAATTAGAGCAACGCCTCGAGGCCCTTACCAACCGTAAAGGCCTCCAAGAAGCTGGGGTGGTCCGACCCTATCTTGCTGAATGGGACTTGGTTCCATACCCATCCAAGTTCAAGGCTCCAACCCTTCAAGCATTCGATGGGAAAGGGTCACCCAACCAACACATCTACTACTTTAAATCCCAAACCGGGAATGTAGTAGATAACGACGCCATCCTGGCTCGTCTGTTCATCGGCACCCTGAAAGGGCTGGCCTTTGAATGGTTCATGAAGCTCCCAGAAGGTTCTATCAAGAACTGGGGCGATTTGGAGAAGCTTTTCTTAACGCGCTTTTTCGAGGATGACTCGGAAGTCACGATGCCCACCCTTTTAGCTACTAAACAGCGAAAGAGAGAGTCCGTCAAGTCTTTCGTGGAAAGATTTTGGAACGTGGCACTCCGATGTCCGAGCGGCATGACCCAGACCACACTGGTGGAAACATGCCGCCACAATCTCCAAACCTCACTCCTTGCTCAAATAGGAGTTGCTGAAAGCCGCACCTGGAAGCAATTAGTCCAACAAGGTGAACAGGCTGAGGAGATTGTCGCCCGCGTCAGAGCGGAGGAAGGTAAGCCCAGGCCGGAAAGGTCGACAAGGCGTGCGCCAGACACATCCCTCCAAACAAAGTGGAAGGATAACTTGGCAGCAGAGACCAAACCTCCTGCTAAACCTCAACTGGTCAAGGGAGGTGGCTCTTCAAGCTAACCACGGGCCAACAAGCATATTCCTTCAAGGAGGAACATGTCGATTCACTCTTTAAACTACTCAACAAGAGTAACCGACTGAAGCTCCCTGAAGCTAGGCGCCCCGAGGAGGTCGGCAAGACCGACAATCCCACCTATTTCTTGTACCACAGGATGCTGGGGCACCCTACCAAAAGCTGCTACGTCTTCAAGGACATCCTTCAAGCTCTGATTGACGCGGAGGTGTTAAAGCTTCGACCAGAGCAGAAGAAGGTGACGACCAATGTGACGTCAGTTCTCCAGTTCGGAAGACAACCTCCGACACCCTCTGGAGTAGTCCCTATCCCAAGAGGAGAGCTGAGAATGGTCAACACAGACCCTCATCAGCAGCAAGAGAAAGGCTTGGTACCTGTCCCCACACCTCAAGGGGAAATCATGTGGGTCCACCCTGACCTTGTCAATGAACGGCAATGGACTACTGTGACCAACAGGAATCTAAAGGCAAGGCAAAGGCTTCATCCTGCAATGTGGTGTGTGCCTCCTCTCGAGAAGCCGAGACTGATGTTCCCTCGTTAACCGATTCCGAGGAGGAAACAATAGTCTTGGCTGCGGAGCCTAACCAACCGATGACGGGAACCCGCTCAGGACAGCCCTACTTGAAGCAGTATGGCAAAACGGCGGCAACCCCTCCACAATCAACTGCAGAGCCAACCAAGCCCTCCACAAGGCAACCCGTGGAGAAACAAAAGGAGACTCGATTTTCTCGAGCCCTTCAGAAGGGCATCACGGAAGGATCTACGGCGCCTTACCGCTTTGATGTCCTGGCTCAATTGGCCAACATCCCGGCGCGGATTACCTTGTATGAACTTCTCAGACTATCAAAGTCGACTAGAGAAGCTCTGCAAGAAGCTCTGGCAAATGCTGAGATCTTCATGACCCAGGTGCCAAAGGAGGAAGATGTAGAGAATTGTCTCCACACCTCCCAGAATGCCCCCTGCATTACCTTCACGGCAGAGGATATGCAGGTTAAAGGGAAGCATGATCGACCCCTGTACTTCACAGGGTATATTGGATCATCCGAAGTGAATCGCATCCAGGTAGATCCCGGGTCTGCATTGAGCATCATGCCTCGCAGAGTCATGCAGCATCTTAGGATTCCCACTCACCGTTTGAGCCCTACCCAAACGACCATTTATGGGTTCAATGCCAATAGTACCCGTCCGATGGGGAAGGTTAAGCTTAAATGCCAGATCGGAGATCTGAAGACGGAAGTGACATGTTACGTCATCGACGCTGACACTTCCTATAATCTATTGCTAGGACGACCTTGGATTCACCGCAACTCCATCGTTCCCTCCACTCTCCATCAAGTCATGAAATACATTGACGAGGGTGGAAAGGTGCAGACGTTGATTGCCGAAAGGCATCCATTCAAAGGGTCGAGAATTATTCACAGACTCCTTACTGTACCAAGACCCTGTGGAGACGGATGAAGTCCCGCAACCGGAAGAACCAGACTCTGGCAATGAAGTCGACACCGAGCTGGAGGAAGATGAGTGTGCGTGGGAGCTAGATCCACCTGTAACAGGCATTAGTAAGCCCGATGTTGATAATACCCCCGCTGATGATGTAGGCGGTTGGTACATTAATGAAGAATTGGATTTAGCGTATTTTTCTGTGTTTGCTTCTGATTCAGTGCCGTCAGACACTAGTACTGACGTGGATAACGATCTCTGGTCGGCAATGGATGCCTTGACATCGTTGCATGTACCAGTGAAATCGTCCTTTGAAACATGTCAAAATGTCGACGATGCACAACAATCAATACTCATGGTTCCAGCGAGAAGGAAGTGCCAAAGACCGATTCTTTTTGGACGAATTGACTCCGAGCTAATGAATCATGAAGAATCAGAAAGCGAGCAGGAATCCCCTCAGTTCGGTCATTATGAGCCAAAGACACTCAGAATGATGAAAAACATGGGGTATGACCTAACCAGCATACCCGGGTTGAACTTTGGCAAAGGAAGGAGAACGCTACTTCGATCCTTTGTGCCGAAAGGCAAAGCCCCCGATTATTATCATCGGACGCGTCGGGGGTTGGGCTATGTATCGACTCCGATCCCGTCAGCCTCTGATTCTAGAGGGCCATCAGGTCATAATTACTCTTCAGGCACGTCATCATGGGAGTCGGATGTCAGTGTCGGCAACATCTTCAGAGAACTTTCAGTGAACATGGTTCCAACAAGCCACCTGGAAGATGGAGATGAAGAAATGATCCAATCTGATACAGATCCTTGGATCAAACATTTAAATACTCTTTGGGATACCCGCTTTGAACAACGCGAGCCACCCACAGAAGACAAGGTTGTTCAAGTCAATCTAGGAGATGAGGCCAATCCTAAGCCCATCTTCATAAGTGACGGCCTGTCGCCTTTGGAGAAGAAGGATCTAATATCTCTTGTAAAGAGTATATAGACGTCTTCGCCTGGAATTATGAGGACATGCCTAGACTTGATCCTCAAGTAGTTATGCACCGCCTCAACATCAATCCGAACGCAAAACCCGTCAAACAACAGCAGCGACGGTTCCGTCCAGAAATAATGAAGGCAATTCAATCAGAAGTCAGAAAACTTATTGATTCTGGCTTCATCAGGGAAGAACAACATCCCGACTGGGTATCCAACATTGTCCCAGTTGTCAAGAAGAACGGGAAGATCCGGATCTGCATCGACTTCCGTGATCTAAACGAGGCTTGCCCCAAAGACGAATTCCCCTTGCCAATCACAAATGTCATGATTGACAATACATGTGGATTCGAACGAATGTCCTTCATGGACGGGTTCTCAGGATACAATCAAATCAAAATGTATCCTGACGACGAAAAGCACACCTCCTTCAGGACACCATTGGGGGTTTACTGCTACACCGTCATGCCCTTCGGACTAAAGAATGCGGGAGCAACCTATCAGAGGGCCATGAATGCCATTTTCCATCAGCAAATACGCAAAACGGTGGAGTGTTATGTTGACGACATCGCGGTGAAAAGTCGCGCTAAGGGTGATCACATAGCTGACCTGAAGGTGGTTTTTAACATCATGCGAGCTCATCAGCTAAAGATGAACCCCACCAAGTCCTTCCAGGGGGTGGCCAGTGGCAAATTCCTAGGATTTGTTATAACTTCCACAGGAATCCATTTGGACCCGGAAAAGATCCGCGCTATCCAGGAGATGCAACCCCCGAGAAATCTCAAGGAGCTCAGGGGATTGCAAGGACGATTGGCGTATATCCGCAGGTTCATCTCAAACCTTTCCGGAATATGCCAACCCTTCGCTAAGCTGATGAAGAAGGGTGTCTCGTTCATTTGGGACGACGCTTGTCAACAAGCATTTGAGGAAATCAAGCAATACCTCACCCAACCACCAGTCCTTGCAGCTCCAATATCCGGAAAACCTTTCTGGTATACATTCGAGCAATGGATCATTCTTTGGGAGCTCTACTAGCTCAGAATGATGATCAAGGGCGAGAACAAGCAATCTACTATTTGAGTAGAACAATGATCGGAGCTGAACATCGGTACAACCCGATCGAGAAGGAATGTTTGGCATTAGTGTTCGCCATTCAGAAAATGCGACACTATTTGGTAGGCCAGACAATAAACGTCATATCAAAAGTCAACCCCTTGAGGTTACTTATGACAAAGCCTTCATCGCTAAATGGCCGACTGGCAAAATGGGCAATATGAAATGCACTTTTTACCATAGAAGGCCATTAAAGGACAAGCGGTGGCAGATTTTCTGGCTGAGCATCCAGATCCGAGGGCAACCAAACTTTACGACGATCTCCCAGATGAGGTCGCTGAAGCCTGCCTAACTCAGACATCGTTCGAAAGTCAAGTGTGGCAACTCTTCTTTGACGGTGCATCCAGAACAAGCCCAAAAGGACACATCGTAGCGGGAATAGGAGTAGTACTCGTCTCGCCACAGAACTATGTGATTCCTCGAGCTTCTCGCTAACTGAGCCTTGCTCCAACAATGTAGCAGAATACAACGCTCTTTTGATTGGGATGCAGCTCGCCGATGAGATTGGCGTAAAAATCTCGAGGCATACGGTGACTCCAAACTCATTGTTAGCCAAGTTCGCGGGGAGTACGAAGTCAGACATGAGGACCTAGTACCCTACTACAACGCAACTATCCACATGGTTGAGAGGTTCACAAACTTCTACATCGATCATGTACCGCGCAGGCAAAATGCGCATGCAGATGCACTGGCGTCCCTCGCGGCCTCCTTAGCTCTTCCAGCTGGAGCAATGGAGAAGGTATTCGTCTACAGCCACGACCTGTACTGCCCGAGAACCGCCCTCGAAGACTATCTGGAGTCAAAGGGAGAGTATCAAGGCAAAGAAGCACTAGAATTGTCAACCGGGCCAGAGCTTAAAGACTGGCGATTCCCCTATATCGACTATGTCTTGTATGGCATCCTGCCTGAGGACGCCAAGGAAGCGGCTGCCATTCGAAGGAAAGCCCCTAAATTTTACTACAATGCGATTACACGAACATTGTATCGTCGATCGCATGACGGGGTCTTGCTCCGGTGCCTCTCACCAAAGGAGGCCCAAGAGGTATTGAAAGAAGCCCACGATGGTATGTGTGGAGCCCATCAACCTGGCACAAAACTGGCACATCGACTCCAAAGATTGGGTTACTACTGGCCCAAGATGATTGCCGATGCCATCACTTATGCCAAAAGATGTCACGCCTGCCAAGTGCACGGCGATTTCATCCATCAAGCACCAGGGTACCTCCACTCCACGACCTCTACCTGGCCATTTGAAATGTGGGGAATGGACGTGGTTGGCCCTATCAGCCCACCATCATCAAAAGGACATCGGTTTATTTTGGCAATAACCGATTATTTCTCTAAATGGGCCGAAGTTATTCCTCTGAAGGAGGTAAAATCATCTAACGTGATCAAGTTTGTGAAACATCACATTATTTACCGTTTCGGTGTACCTCGGCAAATTGTCCATGACAATGGACCCCAGTTCATCAGCCAGGCATTCCAGAGATCTGCGCTAAGTTCAGGATCCAGAGTGTGTCCTCAACGGCATACTATCCTGCCGCTAATGGCCTCGCAGAAGCTTTCAACAAGACTATTGGCAAGCTTCTCAAGAAGTTCGTCTCGAAAAGTCAACGAGACTGGGACGACAAGTTGGGTGAATGCTTATGGGCCTATCGCACAACTGTGCGAACCCCAACTAAAGCCACGCCATTTTCTTTGGTATATGGGTGTGAAGCCGTGCTTCCACTGGAAATCCAAATTCCATCTCTACGCGTCGCCTTGACAGCAGAGATGACAACCGAGGAGAAGCATCGACAGCGACTCCAGGAATTGGAGGCCTTAGACGATAAGCGTTTGCAGGCCCAACAACAAATCGAGCTTTACCAAGCTCGAATTACCAGAGCCTTCAACAAGAAAGTTAAAGCGCGAACTTTCAAGAAAGGCGACCTAGTCTTAGCCGTCAGAAGACCCATGGTGATGACGCACAAGGCAAAAGGTAAATTCCAACCCAAATGGGAAGGACCATTCGTAGTAGAGTCAGTCTACTCAAATGGATCGTATCGCCTCATAACTTCAAATGGCGATACACTCATGATGCCTATCAATGGCAGGTTCTTGAAGAAATACTATCCTTAAATGGTATTCTTCCGCTGATCAAGTTAAAAGTACACCTCTGATTAGACATCCGACGCCTCCGACGGCTAAGGATAGAGGAAAATGTTGGCTTTTAAGCCCAACATAAGTCTTCGACAACTCATCATGCTGAGGGGAATAGCATGGCTAGCCCAACTCAAACGGTAGTTGGTAAAGGCACCTCAAATCCGTTAATAGCTGAGGGTTTGCTAAAAATCCTAAGTGGACTCGACTCCACTCTCCCCTCCAAAATTCCTTACCAATTCTCATCCACAGAATGGTAGGTCTACAAAATACAGTCGTTGCCAAGTTAACACTATACCTCTGGCACTTCAAATTTCATTTGCCAATTCTCATCAATAGGATGGCAAGTCTTCAAAATTGCTCATATCGCAAATCCAAATTTGTCAAGTTAACACTATACCTCTGACATTTTAAACTCCACTTGTCAATTCTCATCAATAGAATGACAAGTCCTCAAAATTGCTCGTATCGCAAATTAATTCTTGTCAAGTTAACATCACACCTCTGACAAATTACTATTAAGTTCAACATTACACTTCTAACAGTAATCAAGTTGTTGTCAAGTTAATATTAAACCTCTGACAGTCGCTTTCCTTCAGAATTCTATATCGAAGCTGAAATGAATGATGCTAAGTTTAACACTACACCTCTAGCATCTAAGTCATTGTTAAAGTTCAACAATACACCTATGACAATGAATTTCCCTCGAACTTCCGTATAAGAGTTGAGATGACCAATGCCAAGTTCAACATTACACCTCTAGCATTACCCTCGCTGGCAAGTTAAAAATCACACCTATGTCAGTGACACTTTCAGTTTCCCAAACGAAAGCTGAAATGCTTCTGAGTCAAGCTAATATCACACCTCTGATTCACATTCTTGTCAAGTTAACATCACACTTCTGGCAAGACAACTTTCAACCCGTTAAGTGAATATCACACCTCTAACGGTAAAGATTTTCCTAGATTCCCTGCGAGTCTAGTCTCACTTGTTACTCTCTTCAATAGAATAACAAGTTTACCTAAACACATTGTTAGGTTAATACTACACCATTAACAGTGTTTTCCTTCAATCCCCAGCTGAGCTTAATCTCGAAAAAGGCCCATTTTCCCTGGGGGTACGAGTTTCACTTGTCATTCTCCTTTATAGATTGACAGGTCACAAAATTATCCTATTTATTGTCAAGTTAATATTACACCTCTGACAGTAAAGATCCTTCCCTACAAAATTTGACTTATTAAGATTATCATCATAATTTTGACAAAGTCAAAGATTTTCTGCTTCTATGCGTCTAACTGAAAACAAAAGGTTCAAGACAATAGAAGAGACAAAAGAAAAAAATGTCACTTTTATTTATATCCAGGCATATGAAAGTGATACATGAAAGTGATACAAAACGCTCTCTTATACAGTAAGATTGAGTGTTACATTTAAGGAGTACAAAGAAGTCCCTCTCTCTCTCAGAGGCCGTACTCACTCCTTGAAGCCGCATCTGATTCCAAGTGCAAGATGTTTGGAGGGCGCCAAAATAGAATCAGACATTGTGACAACGATCAGAAGCTGGTTACACCACGATGCATGATGTAAACATCGAAAGAGCCCTAGCTGACTAAGCTAGAGCAATGGTGTTCTTGAGGTCCGGTAGCAGCAGAAAGCCCTGCAACCCTTCATTCATGAGCATCTCTTTCCCCAGCAGGCCATCCAGCAGACATGGAGAGTCCTCGATGTCACTTCTGGGGTGAGAGAGGAAGGGGATGCTAACCACCACTATATCCACCGTAACCCCCTCGCCGCCATCCTTACTCTGACCATGCCATACCAGCAAGCATGACTGGTGCGTCGCATTCAAAGAGATCTTGGCGAGGGTTAAGTCCCCGACAAGGGCCATGACTTCTTCCCTTGTAGACGACGAGGACCATGACTTCTTCCCTTGTGGACGAACATCGAACAAATTCGCCGGCCGAAATATTCCTCCAGGGGTCCAGCGAACGAGAAAAAGGACGATCAAGCCTACCTGCAAGGAATAAACAAAGGAATCAGAACATCTGGAACTTAGTACACTTCAGCGAAGAAAACTAAGTCACAAACGCAGTTATTGCCAAAGACTACAGACGCGGGAATGACCCACGCAGTGAGCCAAAACTTCCGCGGTGGCAGAAACAGACGCGAGTTAAAACTGTGATACACACAGAATTCAAACGCGACCTAATTCCACATCCGCGTCTAAGATACAAGGCGCGCAGAGAATCAGACGCCAAAAATTGCCATCTCCCTGTTGGATGAACAGGAGTTGCAAGATTCGGGTCTGAAACCTTCAACCCGAGTTGGAATTCATCCAAGTCAGTGGCCTTAAAACGCGAGCTTCATGAGCAAAGCCAGCGCCAAGTGCCAAAGACTTCTGTACTCGCGTCCAGAGAAGTTCAAGTCGATGGCGCAAATTCAAAAAAAAAAATTCCTAACAGATGCGCTCGGAGAAGAAGAGGATATCTCTCCGACTGTTGCCATTTATAGGCACAAAGATTTGCAAAGATACGCGGCGCGTGGCTCGATTAGCTCTACAGCGAGTCATCGCTTGACGCGTGGAACAGATCATTTAATGAACCGGGAAGTCCACGCGCCAAAAGGTGATGTCCCGACGGTTCCCCAGAACAAGTGGCGGTGCACTCATGACATGGCACGGATTCGCACCCAACAGGCGCGTCTCTCCGAAGTTCGCGTCCTTCCAATCCAGCCTAGCATCGCGTCTGCCCAATCGAATACCAGTCGCGTTTTCCATTTCCAAAAGGCGCACCCCATGAAAGCCGCGTCTGTAAAGCAGTACTATCTCTGCTCTTCAAAAAGAACTGGCGCTCAGTCCTTTCTTCTGCAAATCAGTTTCAACAGTACACTGGCACAAGCAGACAATCGTCCACTCCTGGCTTAAAGCGCGTCCATGACAGACTAAAAGCAATCGGGGAGGTTTAGACTGTGTATCTAGACACTCAACACGATCAACTCTGGTGGCCTCAAAGAGTTCAACAGTACACTCACGAAGACCAGCTCCAGATAAGATCAAACCCGGAGCATTAACAGTCCAGTCATAAAGGCGAATTCAGCTAGAGTCCAAAGTATTTCGAAATCTGTCCCAGTTAACTGCGGAATATCGAAAACTTTGGAGGGGATTCTGTAGGCTGTCTAAAAATCACTAAAAGACAAGCCATTAAAAAGCAGAGTCTCAACATCAAGGCGCGTGGGCTCGACACCCGCGTCTCAACATCAAGGCGCGTGGGCTCGACCCCCGCGTCTCAACATCAAGGCGCGTGGGCTCGACACCCACGTCTCAACATCAAGGCGCGTAGGCTCGACACCCGCGTCTCAACATCAAGGCGCGTGGGCTCGACACCCGCGTCTCAACATCAAGGCGCGTGGGCTCGACACCCGCGTCTCGGTTATAACCGCCCTGGTTATGGGGCCAGTCGCCGCCCACATAGCGGGGAAGTCAGCCCCTCATTGTGGAGCGTTTTTAGGGGGCACGTTCACCCTGGAACCCCTATAAATAGCCCCGTCGCTATTGAAGAAGGGTCGGATTTTCTTTAGTGAGAGGACAACAAGACAGAGACAGGAGAAAGAGAGCTAAACTCTTCAACAAGCTCGCTGCGTACGAGTTCCCCTTTGCCTACCTTCTCTTTGTGAGTTTTGGTAGACAGAGCTGTGTTACTCCTTCTACCAGCTAAAGAGAAGATCCCTGACGATCCCGACGGTCATCCGGTCAACGGAGAACAAGATTCACTCTCTACCGCCACACGAAGAACCAACACTAAACAAAAGGAGGATTCAAGACTCAACATCCTCCCTCCCTTGTAATCGGAGTATTAATCCGTTGTAAACTTTCAATTGATTCAAGGAAACTTTACGCGAGATTTTTTTTTCCCTCCGCTAACACTATCATCTAATTGAGATTCCGATTGTACCTCAAGGGAGTCATTCCCTTGGACCATGAGGCAACGCTCGTCGGTCTTGTCTCTCCTAGATCTCCTCATCTTATCGATAATTTTTGGTAGGTCAGGAGAAGTCAAAATGCTCCAAACTGCAAAAGCCGAATCATAGTGAGCAAACACATATAAAAGATCTTTATCAAGAGATGCTCTAAGTGTCTTAAGGGCTAGTGCATTGGCCTTTCTATGCTTACTATCATTGGGGTAGGATTCTTTAGTGGTGGCATGATAAACTTTATGTCCTAGGGTTTTCAAATGACAACTCATCTTGGCCTTCCAAATATTAAGTCTAGAAATATCAAACATAGGCGGGCTATCCATGAGAGCAAACTATATGTGTGCAAATACAAATGAAGATTAGCAAACTAAGATCTCACTCCTAGGTGGTTAAACCTAATATCAGGAGCGTAGGCTCTGATACCAATTGAAATCACCTAGAGGGGGTGAATAGGTGATAATGCTAATCTAATGAACTAAATGCGGAATTTAAAGACTAATTGCAATTATACTTAATGCAACCAATAAGTGATGCACACACAACCAAGCCAGGCATATAAATATGAGTGATCAATATGAAATAATGCAAGGCACAATACAAAGAGAGAGAGAAAGAGTAAGAGTCAATGGATCAAGCGCAAACAACAAGATTTGTTCGAGGTTCGAGCACCCAGCTCTACATCCCTGCCTTCACCCAGAAGGATTTCGAATCCACTAGCTTGTCCACAAAGGACTCCCACACAGGGAACCTCCACCGAGGATTTAGGGCAATACAATAACTAGGAGTACCCAACTCCTCTCTTTACAACCACAACCTCTCACTAGAGGCAAAGCACCAAGCCAACCAAAACAATCACCTCACAACTTGAGGGATAAGCACAAAGCTACACAAGGATCACCACACAATTAGAGGGATGCAACCCACTTGCACAACCTCCTCAACACTATGAGGGAAAGGCACAAAGCCAAGCAAAAAATAGGGTTTACAACTTGGTGATCAAAAGATCACAAACCAATCTCTTTTTACAAACACAAAGACCCTATAGATAGGATAGAATGAAGCTCAAGTGTGGAAAACAAAGTGTTTAAAACACAGAAAAATCACTTGGTAAATCTCCACAAAGATATAGAATGATTAGACCAAAACAAATTCCCAAAAGACTATTTTTCTTTAAAATAATGAAACACTTTAAAAACAGTAAAGATTGATCTTTTTGGCACAAAGAAACTCTTTTCAAACTTGTATAAACGCTAGAGAAAGCTCAGAAATTTTAGCCCAAAAATTTTTAAAGAAAACTGGTCACAAATGAGGTTTTTATAGCCTCTTTTCAAAACTAACCGTTAGCAGCAATTAAGGCCAGATTTGACCTTCCGGTCGACCGGCCGGTCGACCGGCCAATGGTCGATTTTTGACCGTTAGCTGCTACCGGTCGACCGCCCGGTCGATCGGGCCCTGAACCAGAGAGCAACGGCTCTCTGGCCGGTCGACCGCCCGGTCGACCGGAGCAGCCCGAGAGTTGGTTGCTTTCAGTCGGTCAACCGCTCGATCGACTGGCTTAATGGGCAGGCCAGCGTGCACGCTTTGTGCACGTCGGTCGACCGGTCCGGTCGACTGCCAGAGCCTGGCAGGCTAAATTATGGGACAGAAAACATAGGTTTTTAATGGCTTAAAAATTCCCATAAAATCTATAAAATTCCACAAAAATAGTTTTATCATTATACCTTGAAATACAAACTTGTGTTAAAAATTTCAACACAAATCTCAAACATTTTGAACCATTTTTGTGTTAAGAAAATATTGCCGAAACCAAAACCTGTATTTTTCCAAACGAACATCCGATTTTTTCCAAAACTTATCCAAATACAAAAACATGATATTTAAATACTTTGAAGCATGATGCATATGGATAGAAATCCAGTATACAAGAAACATATACAAATCATAGTTTTTGACTTTATTTCCAAAACTATGTTTTGTTAAAAACAAAACCTAAAACACATGAATATGTATATCAAATTAAGTTTGTCTAGGATATGAAGCATACATGTATATAGAACATGTCTAATATACATAAACACATGTAAACTTGTTTTGATACTTATCTATTCATGAAAACCAAGATCGGTTAAACCAATCAAATTGAAAACCAAAATCAAAACATAAAACGTGTGTGTATTGTGAACTTGAGCATATCATACTATTCTAATTTTTACAAATGGATCTAAACACAAAATTAAACTAGGTACCGAGGTCTTCTTGTAGAGCGCCGTCTCCAAGCCGACTCGATCCAAAACTCCGTGATCCACCGAGCTAGACTCCAATGAGTGCTATGTAAGACCTTGATGCTCGGGCTCTGGAATCACCATGTGAAAGCTTCCAAACCATCTTGTTGAAGCTAATCACCTACTAATATCTTGAATAATGATCTGAAACTAAAATCACAAGATTATTAGTACACATAACTACATGAGTTAATCATCATCAAAACTAGAGTGGAAGGCCTTTGGGCCAACACTATTGAGAAAGAAAGAGACCAGAGGGTGTACGGTGACAAGTGATCCAGACAGACATGAAGAAGCTATAAGATTCTTATAGGCCACTGCCACTTTATATGTGCCGCACGCCCACAAGCTCACCGAGACCGCATCTCAATTCACACACGAACTTGAAACACCGCGAACCCGCAAGTCGCCTCCTCAAAGTACAAAGTAGAACTTTGGTGATCACAATACTTTGATCACCTAAAGTCCTCTCACAACAAAAATCCCTATAGGTAGATATAGCAATGGATAGCTCAAGTGTTGTGTGAGAAAATTAGGATTGAAATGGTGGAGGAAAACTCAAGAAATCACTTTTTAATACACTCTTAAAAAATCTCTCCTTTTGATATGGCAATTTTGGCTCTTAAACAAGTAGAGATAAACACCTAATAGAGTTGAAAAAACTGGCTCAAAACCCACTTCAAAATCTTGTTTTAAACAGCCCCCAAAAGCCCCCTTTAAATAGGCTCCAAAAACAAGTCGTTATAGCCAGGATGACCTGTTGGTCGACCGCCCGATCGACGGCCAACGGTTAGAATTCTGACCGTTGTGCCAGCGGTCGACTGGCCGGTCGACCGTGGCAAGGATACAGAGAGCTGAGCTCTCTGCCGGTCGACCGCCCGGTCGACCGGGGCCGTTTTCAGAGAGCAGGCACTCTCTGGCGGTCGATCGTCCGGTCGACCGGCCCATCCTATGCATGTCTGTGCACGTCGGTCAACCGTTCCGGTCGACCAGCTCCTGGTCCGATCGACCGGTCGGTCGACCGCCAGAGCCTGGCAGGCCATTTATAGGATTTAAAACTTGAGTTTTTTATTTAAAATAAAATTCCATAAATTCACGAAAAATCTACAAAAATAGTTTCAGTGTAATACTTTGATAAACAAACATGTATGAGCAAAATCAAAACATGTTACAAACATTTTGAACTATTTTTGTAACTTAGAAATTTTGGCTAAAAACAAAAACCGTATTTTTCCAAATTTGTTTTTCCAAAACTTCTCCAAACATAAAAACAAGATATTTTAAACACTTTTAAAGCATAGAGTGTATGGATATGATCCACTACACATAAAAGATGAAATATCTATGTTTTGACAATAAGCACTAAAACGGTTTTGGTTAAAAACACATGTATATAATAAACTCAAAAAACCAAACCGGTATTTTGTCAAAATGAAAAGTCTTTTCCAAAACGAAAATTCTTTTATGAAAAATCATCTAAATCAAGAGTGTGTGTGCATGGTATACTTGAGTAATCCACCAACTATTCTATCCTTTACATTTTATCTAAATATAAAGTCTTAATAAAAACAAACCTAGACTCAAGTCTTGATCTTGAAGGTCTTCACTTGAAGTCTTCACATCTTCTTGACTTGATCCAAATTTGATCCAAAGAGCTAGACTCCTCTTGAGTACTTGATGTGGTCTTGATGCATAGGCTCTTGAATCAAACCGTGTTTGCTCCAAAACTTGACTTTAAATCCTTTGTTGAAGCTACACACCAACTAAGATCTTGATCATAAATCTGAGACTAATTAAACACAAGATCATTAGTACTATAACTACATGAGTTGATCATCATCAAAACTAGAGTGATGGGCCTTTGGGCCAACAATCTCCCCCTTTTTGATGATGATAAAACTGATGGAGTTATATATGCATGGATTAAAGTAAAGCTTCAAAAAAGTTCCCCCTTAACTCATGCATCACAATAAACAAATAGATATGACAATAAAGCACATAAAACATGAATGCAAATATAAGGAGATAAACATGCCAATCAAGCATAGAACTCATCAAATTATTTTCTCCTTTTGCAAAGAAAAACAATATGCATAAACAAAAAATTCTTTTCCCCTTTATGTATAAAGCAAGGAAAATATGCATATATATTAAAATACTTCTCCCCCTTTTTGTCAATCATCAACAAAGGGGTTAAAGTAAACATAAAATAATGTTCGCCCCTTTTTATCAGAAATAAAAAATCAATAAAGAGGTGAACTCAAATCAACCAATAAAAGATATATGCGATATGCATTCATGAAGAGGAAGACGCTAAGTTAACTTCCCTACATACGTGCATTACATGAAGAAGGGATGACAAGCCCTAATTCACGTAACACATAATATGCAATACATAAGAGGAGATATGAAGCTCTCCCTACACACGTGTACCGCATAAAGAAGAGTTATCAAGCTCCTCAATATAAGATACACTCAACATGAATTTATATGTAGAAGAGATGTTAAGCTCCCCTTGCATATAGGCAATCACATCAAAACATTTTTAATATTTCTTATTAAAACAAAATTTTGAATTTTCTCAATAGAACAAATTTTGAGATATCTTAGTAAATCAAATTTTAAGATACCAATTGTAAATAATCATTACAAATTTTGAATTTTAATTATAATTGAAACATTTTATCAATTGAAAATTTGATATCAATGAAAGAAAGTATTTTATATTTTGATACCATTATAAATTTTCATGGATACCAATTGAAATAAATAGATCAATTGATACCAATTGAAACATATTGTGCATTTTGATATCAATAAAATACCAATTGTAAAAAAAATAACAATTGAAGATAATGCATAAGCTTATAAAGAAATATTAATTGAGAAATCAATTGAAAATTAAGATTTGAAGTAAGCTTAGTATAACATACTTTGTGTTTTAAACATGTAAATATCTTGAGAATCAAGCACAAACAATCATATATATGTATGAAAAGAGAATACTAATAGAAATTGATATTATTTGAAATGAAGCATACTATATAGAAAACAAAATATGAGTATATACAAAATAAATATCAATTGAGATACCAATTGAAAATAACAATGTAAATCAAGTATATAACTCATAATTACCACCCTTTTTATGCACAAGATAAAGGTTTTTCAATAAAGTTTGTAAAGCATACTCGCCCATCCGTCCTCCCTTTAAGGGGTTGGTAGGGGTTTTAAAATAAGTGTTTGAAAATATTTTTATTGTGAAAACACTACCAAATGAAGAATAAATAACTAGTTAAAATAAATTTTGAAAAACTAGTTAAAGATCCTTCAAAAACATGAAATTAAATCATATGTATATCATGAAGCATACTAAATACATAAAGTTTGACACTCGAAATCTATAAGGCTCAAAAATAATCATGAAACGAAATCATGAATAAAACAAATAAAGTGTGAGTGCACAAAATCATGTAATTAGCATTTTTCATGAAGATAATCAATGAAGCTCAAACAAATATCATTTTATCAAACAAAAATTATGAAGATCATAAAGATTTTATTTTTCGTCTAAAAACAAACTTCTAGGTATATGTATGTTTTTATCAAAACTAATAATATGCATACATATCCCAAACATAAAAAAGAGTCCATAATATAAATTGTATGAAGGCAAATGACTCAAGGGGCATACATGTATATTTATTAGTTTTGACTAAAAATACCATATACATGAAGTACAAACATGAAAATAGGCAACACAAGTGTAAATGAGAGAATCATCAAAACTAGGCTATACATGTGCATATAGTGAGTACAAATGAACAATGAAGTACAAACGTATATGAATCAAATGTTGCTCACTACTTGTACACGTATATATCCAAGTTTTGATAAAAACTACATTTAGACTAGTATTTACCACATGAAGCACAAAACAAATAAAACATGAACATGCTAAAAATATCATATATGAAAAAGCATGTAAATAAAATAGGAGTTTAGAGATAGTTACCAAAACAAAGAACTATGCTCTAATTCTCCAAAACATGGTGGTGTCCTACCAAACCTCCTTGATAGCGGTGCATCAAATGTGTGTCCATCAAGTCCATGTGCATCCACCATCAAGGCACCAACTCTCTCACGTCGTGTGAGAGCCACACCTACATTAAATACACAAGGTGGGGATTTTGGTACCCATTTTCTTTTGGGTCCGTAAGGGTTAGCATTGTAAGGAACCTAAACTTCTTGTTAGCAAAATTTAAAGTGTTTATCTTATCATAACAAAATTTTGCTAAATGGCCTTTGCGGCCGCAATGTGTACACTCGTACACTCTACTATGCACATGTGAATGAGTATGATCATGACGTGCAAAATGTGCGTAAGCATGTCGGGGGTGTTGTGCATGAACATGGGGAACTGTTTCTTTTAAAAATAAGGATTCCAATCTCTTATGATTAAATGCACATTTGCTCAAAGTTGAGCTCAAACAATCAATTTTATTCTTCAAAAATTTAACTTCATTTTTATCAATGGTTGTGACATGAAGAGCATGATCAATAGTCTTTTTCTTTTAGAAACATTTACTTTTTCTTTTTCAACAATTTTCTTTTTAAAGAAGTGTTTTCATTTAAAGCAATTTCTTTTTGTTTTTCCACCAAAACAATTTATTTTTCAAAGTATTATTTCCTTCACACATGTCATTTAATTTAGAAAGCAAGCTAATATTCTCATTTTCAAAAACTCATTATCTTTTTCAAAGCATGCAATTTTATTTTTAAAAGAATCATTTTCTTTTAACATGCAATCAAATTTTTTTTTCAAATTCTTGTTATCCTTTTAAGCAATTCATATTTTTCAAGGAGTTGTTGACAAAATGATTCAAGTTCATTATAGGACATATCAACATCCTCTTCTAACTCGGATTCGGTAGTTACCTCAAGGGGGTATCCCTTAGACCATGTAGCACACGTTGGAAGCGTCACTTCCAACATCTGAGTCGCTCCCCGCATAGTATTGTTCTTTTTTGCCAAGGGAGAGTATTATATTCCAAACTACAAAAGCCGAGTCAAGATTAGCAACCCTACATAAATAATCATCATTTAGGGTACTCTTCAAAGCATGGGTGGCTTTTGCATTAGCCTCAAATATTTTGCCAAACAATAAGAATCTCTAGTAGTGGCAAAATAAACATGAATACCTAGGGCTTTGAGGTATAAATACATCTAACCTTCAAGTTTGGATGTTAAGAATGTCAAAGGTGGGAGGTGACATGAAATCCATGGTGTGTATACAAATATTGTGATTAGTTATAAATGAGGATCTTTAACTCTAGGTTGTAAGACCCAAATCAAGAGCACTTGGCTCTGATACCAATTGTAATCACCTAGAGGGGGGTGAATAGGTGATGAGCTAATCTAGTGGTCAATTAATGCGGAATTAAAACTTATTTAATGCAAATTAAAACTACTTAAACTAAACACCACGTAAAACACAAGAGTGTAGTCGGATTCCCGTGAAGGGCTTTGGACTAACTCCTCAAGATTCCTCTGAATAAGAGTTGAGATGCCGCGTTGGCTCTCTTGGTTGAATACAAGTGTTAGCAAACAATCCCAAAGCATATAACAATATGAGCACAAATATATATCAAGCATATAAAATGAAAGCAATATAAGCATGCAAGATATAAACAAGTAAGAGATAGAGAGAGAGCAATCGTAAATACGGGAGATTTGTTTTGAGGTTCGAGCACACTTGCTCTACGTTCCCGCCTTCAACACTATGAAGGATTTCCACTATAAACGGATCCCACCGGATCACTCGGTGCCGCAACACCTACAAGGAGTTTCACTAGAACTCTTGGACTCTCTAGTCCCTTCACTTGTTCCCGAACACACCGCAAGCTCACAAGCTCGCGCGAGGCCGCACCTCAAACAAAGAGTTAACACACGAACTCGAAACACCGCGAACCCGCAAGTCCGCCTCCTCAAATACAAAAAGTAGAACTTTGGTGATCACAACACTTTGATCACCTAAAGTCCTCTCACAACAAAGATCCCTATAGGTAGATATAGCAATGGATAGCTCAAGTGTTGTGTGAGAAAATTAGGATTGAAATGGTGGAGGAAAACTCAAGAAATCACTTTTTAATACACTCTTAAAAATCTCTCCTTTGATATGGCAATTTGGCTCTTAAACAAGTTGAGATAAACACCTAATAGAGTTGGAAAAACTGGCTCAAAACCCACTTCAAAATCTTGTTTTAAACAGCCCCCAAAAGCCCCATTTAAATAGGCTCCAAAAACTAGTCGTTACAGCCAGGATGACCTGTCGGTCGACCGCCCGGTCGACCGGCTAACGGTCAGAATTCTCACCGTTGTGCCAGCGGCGATCGGCCGGTCGATCGTGGCAAGGATACAGAGAGCTGAGCTCTCTGCTGGTCGACCGGGGCTGTTTTCAGAGAGCAGACACTCTCTGGCGGTCGACCGGCCCATCCTGTGCACGTCTGTGCACGTCGGTCGACCGTTCCAGTCGACCGGCTCCTAGTCCGGTCAACCGGTCGGTCGATCGGCTCCTAGTCCCGGTCGACGGTCGGTCGACCGCCAGATCCTAGCAAGCGATTTACAGGATTTAAAACTTGAGTTTTTTATTTAAAATAAAATCCCATAAATTCATGAAAAATCTACAAAAATAGTTTCAGTGTAATACTTTGATAAACAAACATGTTTGAGCAAAATCAAAATATGTTACAAACATTTTTGAACTATTTTTGTAACTTAGAAATTTTAGCTAAAAATAAAAACCGTATTTTTTCAAATTTTTTTCCAAAACTTCTCCAAATACAAAAATAAGATATTTTAAACACTTTTAAAGCATAGAGTGTATGGATATGATCCACTACACATAAAAGATGAAATATCTATATTTTTGACGATAAGCACTAAAACGGTTTTGGTTAAAAACACATGTATATAATAAACTAAAAAAACCAAACCGGTATTTTGTCAAAATGAAAAGTCTTTTCCAAAATGAAAATTTTATGAAAACTCATCTAAATCAAGAGTGTATGTATGGTATACTTGAGCAATCCACCAACTATTCTATCATTACATTTTATCTGAAAAAAAAATCTTAATAAAAACAAACCTCGACTCAAGTCTTGATCTTGAAGGTCTTCACATGAAGTCTTCACATCTTCTTGACTTGGTCCAAACTTGATCAAAGAGCTAGACTTTTCTTGAGTACTTGATGTGGTCTTGATGCATAGACTCTTGAATCAAACCGTGTTAGCTCCAAAACTTGACTTTAAATCCTTTGTTGAAGCTACACACTAATTAAGATCTTGATCATAAATCTGAGACTAATTAAACACAAGATCATTAGTACTATAACAATATGAGTTGATCATCATCAAAACTAGAGTGATGGGCCTTGGGCCAACAACTTTATCCATCTCCACTCCTCTACTTTATACTCCCAGGATATTCTAACAATTTTATTATTTTATAATAAATTTATTGATAAATTTTTATCTTATTTTTCCTTTTTTTTCCTTTTCTTCTTTTCTTCTTTCTTCTTTTCTCTTTCTCCTCTATGCTGATCGTACATATATTTTGTATTCTTTTCATTACACTCTTACATTTATCGTGTAATAAATCTGTAAATTTTCTTGTCTTAAATATCTATTTTGCAGAAGATAATAATGAAGAGAAAAATGATTAAACCAAATAAAATACCAGTTAAAATCAGATTTAACTAGATCTATTGGTTAGCAGAGGATGATCCTAGATCTAGTTAGAACAAATCAAGGATTGCGGCAAATGTTCAGCTAAAGATCAGAGCAAATCAGAAAGATAACACCAAATGAAAACCGGTAAAAATTCAGATTTCTATAAATCCATTTTGGTTAGCTAAAGATCAACAGGATAATCATAAACAGAGAAATGGATAGAGAGCTGATCAACGGATGAGATGAAGCAAGTTTGACTAAGATTCTGACTGGATACATTTTAGTATTTGAATCATAACTTTCGCTACCGAATCTCATATCTGATGATTCAAGATAATTTAGAAAGTAGACTCACAGGCCTACAATGCTTATGTTGATCACTATTTCTAATTCTATTATTGAATAAGTGATATTCAAAAATCAACAGGCCAACAAACTGCAGATCAAAACAGAATATTCACATCAAATTAAGTTTGAAGATAAGGAGAGGATTCAAATTCAGAAATAGCCAGCCATTCCTATCTTCATACTCCTCTAACCTCTGCATTTCTTCTATAAATACCTGCAATCTCAAAGGCAAAGGAAGAAGGAGGACCAAGCAGAGAGCAGAACTTAGGCTAATTTGTAATTTGTAACTTAGGTTTTTAGTTTTCGTTTATGTAATTTTTATTTTATTTATGTAACTGAGAGGAAAGAAGACTTTCATGGAGGAATGAGAGCAAGCTTGCACTGAGGGTGACACCACGTAAGTGATCTTTTCTTCCATTGTTATTTGAATCGAATCGAGGTTTCTTTTTCTTTTCTATTCTGTTTTTGTTCGCTTCCCTCTTTCTGTTTGTGGATCCAAATGAAATCGATAGTCTCGAAGTTGCCTTCTCCTTGCAAGTGTCGTTAATGGCTTATGGTGATGGATATCCATTTCTATGGTAGTATAGCTCGCCCTTTCATTTTATAGTGTAAATCGGGAATGGGGAAGATCTCATCTGCCAGGCTTCGCTCGCCTTCAAGTAAAGGTACATTGTCGATACGGGTAAAAGGTAAGCAGGCGCCGAAGAGATAAGTATGTTTTTTAGCTTTTAGTTTTTCTTTCTTTTCTTGTAACTTTTAGTGTAGATCCTTATCACCATAATCACCAGATCTCTTTCACTCTTTTTCAATTTCTTTGTACATATCACTTCTATTTTTTTCACCTTCCCATTCTATCACTTTCTTCCTTGCTTGACTTTAACTCCATTTTCACTTTCTTTTTAAGATCTAAAAAAAGAATTTTAACCATTAATTGTAGCTTAAAAGAGAGCTTAATAAAAAGCTTCCATCGCTAGTCCCTCCTTGTGGATCACGACCCGCATAACCACTTGCTATAGCGGTAGAATTGAGCACCTTGCACTCCCATTTTAAGAGTTCTGAAATTCTATATTTTTCTGTGCAGGTTCAACCTCAATCAAATTTTGGCGCCGTTGCCGGGGAGGGACAGTAAGTAATTCTCATTAAAGTTTACATTTTTGGTTAACCTTCTTCTTTATTTTGGTGTACAGATTTAACAACAAGAAACTTTTGCTGCAGTGGACTTATAAGTGGCCTTGGACTCTGCTCAAGAAAGCAGGGCCAAGAAGCCTTCAGATTTGCTACATTCCTGTGGCAATCTGAGTGAACTAATAACCTGTATTTTCTGCAGGTTAGCTTAATTACAAAGTTTAATATCTGTAGCTATTAATTTCCTTATTTGTCTCACTGTACTTCCTTTCTAACCTCAAAAGTAAAATGATGTTTGTTAAATGCTAAAAACGGTTTAGACTTTACATTTAGGCACGTGTCTAATTCGTCTACATTTTAAATTACTATTGAAGAGTGCTGGAGTAAAAGGTACGTTTGCATGGCATATAGTTTAGGAAACATTCTTGAGTGATTATTTGCTTGTTGAATGTTACTTTTCTTTATCCTACACACTTTGCACAATCAATCTTAAGGGCTTGTCCTATAAAGAAGAAAAGGTGGGAAAGTCATTACCCTCCCTTAGCCCACAAACAATCTTCTCACTCACTAACCCAAGCCTCACTATAAATAAGTAGACATTGGCCGTAGGGACATCTCGGACTCAATTAGGAGACTATCCTAAGGGGTAATGTCTTAGAATTTGATTCCTGCCAAATCAGTGTCTAAGAAAAGGGATTGAGGGGGAAACCCCGAAGGCTGGTGGTTTGGCTTAATTAGGCCCGTCGCTTTTGCACGGATACTTCCCACCAATCTTGCCCTGACCTGACTGATTAGCTTGTGATCAAAGTCTGTATTATACCTCCCTTGAACAGTCTAGCCAGTTAGGAGTCATCTAGGTCAAAGGTCTACCCTAACTTATTTTAGAATTTTCTTTGTTTGCTTATTTGTTTGTGTTTTATTGTGTGACATGGCTTATAACAATAATTTTTCCAATTTTAATGATAATTCATATTACACTTCTTTTTCGGATATTACCAATCCGGCATATCATATCTTTAACCAACCTAGTGTGCCGGATTGGTCTTATCCGAATCAATATACCCATGCCCTAATCTTATAACCATAGTTTTCAAAATGATTTCAACTCTTCAAAGAGTCAATGGGGATTCACCTCCCCCGAGTCCAATTTTCAATCAACTTGTCCTTCTTATCCACCTTGTCCACAATATTTCCATGATTCATGCTCAGTTTCACCAGTCCAAAATAGAAAACCATCAATTTTGGAAAAAAGTATGCGTGAGTCCAAACAACAATCACAAAATCTGATGGACTAACAATTTCACCACAAATTCTAAAACAACACTCATCTTGTCAAGTCCAATCGCAACAAAACGATGAACCAATCAACTATGAAAAGATATTTGAAGCTATGACTCAGGCTCACAACGCTCGTAATCATGACATAGATATGATGGTCCAAACTTTACGTTCTGATCATTTGACCATTTCTAATGTCCCTAACCATTCTGTTAGAGCCGAAGAGTCATGTTGTTTTGGAAAACAAGGTTCCATTTCAGCACAATCATTTGAACTTGCCCAAACTCTAAATTTTGAAAATGACATTGACAGTTTGGCAAGTTATCCCTTTCCTGAAATTGAACTTGAGAATGAATATGATCCTGAACCTCAACTTAGTAATTCAGTTCTACTTCCTGATTCAATAATGACTCCAGTGTCTTCACCTGATTTCAATCTTTTTCCTGAGTCAACATTAGATCCTGTGCCAATTCATAATGATGAAATTGAATCACCCATCTTTAATGATCATCATATTGAACTTGACCAATTTTATACTTTTGAAAGTCCCATTGACAAATTTGCAAGTTCTCATTTTATGAAATTAAACTCAATGAGAAATGTGACCTAGATTCTCAAATTTGTGATCTAGTTCAAATTTCCAAATCAATATTGACTCCTGTTTTGTTAACCGACTTGAATAATATTTTAGTGTTAGTTTTGATTCCCACACTGTTATTCTTGAACTTGAATCACAAATATTAAGTCATATTCCATTGTGAGAAAATGAATGTGGACTTGAGTTTCAACTTCTTAATTTGGACCCACTTCCTGAACCGATCTCGACTCCTGAACCTTTACTTGACTTAAGTCTCTTTTCTGAGTCGGTATTAGTTCCCATACTTCCTAAGTCCAAGTCAATCATTCCATCTTTTCACGCTCCATTTTGGGACAAGGCGGTTGACAAAATTGACTCCGAAATTAATTATGAAATTTGAAAATTAGATGGGGTTAAAATTTTAATAAAAACCGTTCATATATACATCATTTTAGTGGGTTATATAAGAGAGATTTCTGGTGGGTTCCTCTGAACTCTACAAAAATTTGATTGTGCCGCATTTCATGGACCAATCAGACCACTACCGGAACCACCACCTTAAGGTAATATTTTCTTTCCTTTCTTCTTTTTATGCATCTATGCATTAATTCATACATTAAGGACAATGCATGAGATAGGTGTGGGGGAGGGTCTAGCATAACTTAGGTTTTTTTTTCTTTTTATTAAAAAAAGAAAATAAAAAAATTATTGACATTTTCTTTACTTTTATTTTGACATATTTTTTGAAAGAAATTAAGTCAATTTTAAGGAATATGAGAATCATAATTAGGATTTCTTATACTTAGTCAAAATAAGATTATTTTTTTGATTTCTAAGGATAGGAAGAAAATTTGTGAAAGTAATTTAGTCTTGATCTTTACCTTAAAAAAATATGCACACCTTATACACTTACACACTTAGGGTTCAAAAATAAAGATTCTTATGCCTTATGAAAAAAAAGAGAAAACATATATCTATGAAAGATAAACAAATCTAATTATTGATTAGCTAGGTGCTTTGGCCTAAGTAGCTTTGGCCTAAGTAAGCCTTGGTATTTATGCGAAAGATGATTAGATAAGTTTGAGAAAAAATATATATATATAAAAATCCTCTGATTAAGCTGGGTATTTGTGCCTAATAAAGCATAAGTATTCACGTCTAAAAGTGGTTCAAATATTAAAATCCTTAGTTTTGTGGCCTTGTTTGCTCGAGTCCTTAAGTCCTTGGGGTGTTTTCTCACCCGGTGCCCTAAGACGTTTGGTTTGGAAGTCATCGATTAAAGGCTCGTTACATGGGCAGATTAGAAAGCCTAATAGAAATTAGGAATAATACACCAAAAAAAATATACATATATAAATAAATAAGGCATAAGAGTTAGAGTTAAAGAACCCTTAGTCAAAAATTTTACGGTCACAAGGTGCATATGACTTAGGGCAAAGTAATAGACTAGATGAGAAGTACAATTTGACTCCTTATTTTGATTGATAATAAATTTTTGAATAGAGACTAAGTTTAGGAATGAAAAATTCGGTTTTCCTATAACTTATAGATTACTTAAATCATATAATAATATTTCAAATAATTTTCTCTTTCAAAATGCTTTTCGAAAATACTAACTCTTTGTTACTCTTTCTTTATGGATTTGTGGGTACAATCCACTGAAAATCCTCACGAGAGAAAACTCGGCTTTTAGGGGAAACATAGAGGTTTAAGGGCTTATTGCGCATGCTCAGTGCAATCGCGTAACCTGCGAAAGTGGTCTAATAATCTTTGGTTTAGTTTTGTTGATTTGCTCGAGGACGAGCAAAAGATAGGTGTGGGGGTGTGATCGTACATATATTTTGTATTCTTTTCATTACACTCCTACATTTATCGTGTAATAAATCTGCTAATTTTCTTGTCTTAAATATCTAATTTGCAGAAGATAATAATGAAGAGAAAGATGATTAAACCAAATAAATACCAGTTAAAATCGGATTTAACTGGATCTATTTGGTTAGCAGAAGATGATCCCAGATCTAGTTAGAACAAATTTGTTGGCCCAAAAGCCCATCACTCTAGTTTTGATGATGATCAACTCATGTAGTTATGTTTACTAATGATCTTGTATTTAATTAGTGACAGATTTGTGATCAAGATCTTAGTAGGTGTGGAGCTTCAACAAAGGATTTAAAGTCATATTTTGGAGCTAGCACCGGTTGATTCACGAGCCTATGCATCAAGACCACATCAAGAGTTGAGCTCGTTGGATCGTGTTTGGACCAAGTCAAGAAGATGAGAAGACTTCAAGGGAAGACTTCAAGATCAAGACTTGTGTCTAGGTATAAGATTTTATTTTAGTTAAAATGTAAAGGATAGAGTAGTTAGTGGATTGCTCAAGTACTATACACTCACACACTCTTGATAGATATGTTTTCATAAAAGATTTTTTAGTTTAGAAAAGATTTTTCTTTGTGACAAAATCCTATTTGATTTTTGGTATTCATGTTTACATCTTTCAACCAAACCAAGTTTATGCTTATTGTCAAAAACATAGATATCTTATTTGTGTAGTGGATCATATCCATACACACTATGCTTTAATGATTTCAAAATATCTTGTTTTTGTATCTTGAAGAAGTTTATGGAAAATAAGTTTTTGGAAAAATACAAGTTTTCTATTGAGCCAATATTTCCATATTACAAAAATAGTTCAAATCATTTATAACATGTCTTGATTTTGTGCAAGCATGTTTGTTTATCAAAGAATATTGGTAAAACTATTTTTGTAGATTTTTAAGTATTTTATGGGATTTTATTTCAATCAAAAGACTTAGTTTTAAATCCCAGAAAAACTGTTTTCAGGCTTCAGATAGTCGACTTACTACCTTGCTAGTCGACTAACTCTGAAGTCGGCCGACCGGCTCAGTCGACCGATGTGCACAGACGTGCACGCCTTGACCTGGCAGATGGCCGGTTTGCCGACCCTGTCGACCGGAACTGAGAGCAGTGCTCTCTGTTCTTTTGGGTCGACAGGGCGGTCGACCGGAGGCTCTAACGGTCTGATTTTTGACAGTTGGCGGTCGACGGGCGGTCGACCAACAGGTCTGACAGACCCCAACGGCTAGTTTTTGACAGCCTATAAATTTGGGGGTTTGGTCATTGTTTTGAAACAAGATTTGGGAGAAGTTTTAGAGCCAGTTTTTCCTACTCTTTTCAGAGGTTTTTCTCCACAAAATTTAGTGCCAATACTTCCAATTAAAAGGAGAGTTTTGAATAAGAGTGTAAAAGAGATTTTCTTGAGTTTTCCTCCACCATCTCTTTCCTAGTTTTCTCACAATCACTTGAGCTATCCATTACTTTATCTATCCATAGGATTGTGTTGTGAGAGTTTTTAATTGGTAATCAAAGTGTTTAGATCACCAAGATTTCATCTTTGTTCTTTGAGGAGGCGGACGTGTGTGTTCGCATTTGTTTCGGGTCCTAGTGTGGACTCGGGTGTTTCGGGTTCGGGTGCGAACTCTTGTTTGAGGTGCGGCCTCGGCGAGCCGGTGGGCTTGCGTGTGTACGGGACTAGGGAGTCCGAGAGTTGTAGGTGTTGCGGCACCGGGTGATCCATTGGGATCGATCATAGTGGAAATCCTTCGTGTGTCGAAGGCGGGGATATAGAGCAAGGGTGCTCGAACCTCGAAACAAATCCCTTATGTTTGCGATTGCTCACTCTCTCTCTCTTTGTCTCTTATTTATATCTTGCATGCTATTACTTGTCTTATCTTTACATGCTTGATATATTGTGTGCTCATTGACATACTTGCTTGGGTTTGTTTGCTAACACTTGTATTCAACCAAGAGAGCCAACGCGGCACCTCAACCCATTCAAGGGGAATCTAGAGGAGTTTGTCCAGAGCCCTTCACGGGGAATTCGGCAACACTCTTGTGTTATACGTGGTGTTTAGTGTAAAAGTTTTATTTGGTCATAATTGTTTTTAGCTTCCGCATTATTTGGCATTAAGTGACCATTAGATTAGCCATCACCTATTCACCCCCCTCTAGGTGAACCTACAATTGGTATCAGAGCTTGGTACTCTGATTTGGGTCTAACAACCTAGAGTTAAAGATCCTCATTTTTAGGCTAATCACTATATTTTGTACACACGCCATGGACTTCATGTCACCACCCATGTTTGACATTCTTAACATCCATATATGGAAGGTGAAGATGTCCTTGTACCTCAAAGCCTTAGGTATTCATGTTTATCTTGCCACAACTAATAATGCATATTGTTTAAATGGTAAGAATATTGAGGCTAATGCAAAAGCCCTACATACTTTAAGATCTACCCTAAATGATGATTATTTATCTAGGGTTGCTAATCTTGATTTGACTTTTGTAGTTTGGAACACTTTGATCTCCCTGGCGAAAATGATCAATACTATGCGGGGAGCGACTCGCATGTTGGAAGCGACCCTTCCAATGCGTGCTACATGGTCCAAGGGGATAACCCCTTGAGGTAAATACCGAATCCGAGAATGAGGACATGTCATATGATGAGCTATCTACTTTTTGTCAACTATTGCTTGAAAAATATGACATGATTAAAAGGAAAATAAAAATTTGAAAAAGAAATTTGATTGGATGCATATAGAACAAGATTCATTTAAATCTAAGATTGCATGTTTAGAAAAAGAAAATAATGTTTTGAAAAATGAAAATGTTTCCCTTATGTCTAAATTAAATGATTTGTGTGAAGGGAACACTATTTTGAAGGATAAAATTGATTTGGTGGAAAAACAAAAAGAAAGTGTTTTTCAAGAAAATAACTCTTAAAAAGAAAATTTGTTGAAAAAGAAAAAGAAAATGTTTTTCAAAAGAAAAAGAAAAATGATTCTTTATCTCATCATGCTTTACATGCCACCACTAATGAGATTAAAGATTTGAAAAATAAAATGGATTGTTTGAGTTTAACTTTGAACTCTTGTGCATTTAACCATACTAGGTTGGAGTCAATGTTTTCAAAGAAACAAACTCCACACATTCATGCACAACATCATCATGCATTTGCTTGTGTTGCACGTCACGATCATACACATTCACATAAGCATCTTAAGGTGTACAAATGTACACATTGTGGCCGCAAAGGCCATCTAGCAAAATTTTGTTATGATAGGTTAGATCATTTTAATTTTGCTAAGAATAAAAATTTTTGGGTTCCTTACAAGACTAACCCCAAAGGACCCAAGAAAATATGGGTACCAAAACCCCCACCGTGTGTTTTTGATGTAGGTGAGGGCTCTCACAAAATGTGAGAGGAATGGTGCCTTGATGGTGGATGCAAATGGATATGATGGACACACTTATTGATGCATCACTATTAAGGAGGTTTTGGTGGGACAACCACCATGATTGGAGTTTTAGAGTTGGTAACAATCTCTAAACTCCCATTTTATTTATGTTCATGCTTGCTCATTCATGATATTTTTAGCATGATCATGTTTTAATTGTTTTATGTGCTTCATGTGGTAATAACATGCTTAGATGTAGTTTTGATTAAAACTTGGATTTATACATATACAAATAGTAAGCAACAAATTGACTTATGTTTGCACTTCATGCTCATTTGTACCCACTATATGCACATGTATAGCCTAGTTTTGATGATTCTCATTTATACTTGTTTTGCCAATTTTATGATTTTACTTCATGTATATGTATTTTAATTCAAATCTAATAAATATACATGTATACCCGTGAGTCTCTTGCCTTCATGCAAACACATTTGATAGACTCTTTATGTTTGGGATATGTATGTGTATTGTTAGTTTTGGATAAATCATACATATACCTAGAAGTTTGTTTGTTTTATTGAAAAATGATTTTTTATGTTTTTGTTTTAATAAAAATTTGATATATGATCTTTTAAGCTTCAATGTCTATTTTCATGAAAATTCTATTTACATGACTTTTGAACACTCACACTTTATTTCTTTTGTCATGACTTTGATTCATGAACATATTTTTGAGCTTCATAAATCGAGTGTCAATTCTTGTATTTGGTATGATTCATGAAATATATATGCTTTGATTTCATGTTTTGAAGGATCTTTAACTAGTTTTTTTTTTCAAAAATTATTTTAACTAGTTAATTGTTCTTCATTTGGTAGAGTTTTTCAAACAAAGCTTATTTTTCAAATCTATTTTTGAAAACCCCTACCATCTATGGGAGGATGGATGGGAGATCATGTTCATGTATGCTTTATGTGAAAATCATTTAAAAACTTGAACCATGATTGGGTGGTAGCTATATGAGATATACACTTGATCTTATTGTTATTTCAATTGGTATCATGGATTCTTTCAATTGGTATCTAAATTGATAATTTTTGTATATACTCATATTTTTGTTTCCTTATATGTGTATGTATCAATGTCAATTGGTATACTCATTTCATACATATATATGATTTTCATGTGCTTAACTTACAATTGGTTCACATTTTTAAAAGCACAAAGTTTATGATGAAAAATAAAAATGTTTGATCATTATGTTTACTATTGGTATCAATATGTTTCAACTTTATATTTGTTAAATTTCAATTGGTATCAATATGATTTACAATAATGATTATTTCAATTTGGTATCTTAAAATTTGTTTGTTTTACTAAAGCTCTGATACCTTTAAAAATTTTGTTTAAGAAAAATTAAATTTTTTTTTATTTGTATTTCTTATATGCAGGGAGAGCTTAACATCTCTTCTACATATAGATTCATGTTGAGTGTATTGTATATTGAGGAGCTTGACAACTCTTCTTTATGTGGTACACGTGTGTAGGGGAGCTTCACATCTCCTCTTATGCATTACATGATATGTGTTATGTGAATTGGGGCTTGTCATCCCTTCTTCATGTAATGCATATGTGTAGGGAAGCTAACTTAACGTCTTCCTCTTCATGAATGTATATCGCATATAACCTTTTATTGATATGTTTGGTTTGACCCCTTATTGATCTCTTTGTCTATGACAAAAAGGGGGAGAAAGATTTGATGATTTTATTTTTCCTTAAACCCTTTGTTGATGATTGACAAAAAGGGGGAGAGGCATTTGCTATATATGCATGTTTTTATTAAAGGATTTATGTTTATGCATATATGTTTTGTTTTTGCAAATAGGAGAAAAAGAATTTGATTTTGTTTTATCTCCTTGATTTGCATACATATCATGTGCTTCATTTCCATATTATATTGTTTATTTGTTATGCATGAGTTAAGGGGGAGCTTTCTTTGAAGTTTTACTTTAATCCATGCATATATAACTTCATGAGTTTTGTCATCATCAAAAAGGGGGAGATTGTTGGCCCAAAGGCCCATCACTCTAGTTTTGATGATGATCAACTCATGTAGTTATGTTTACTAATGATCTTGTGTTTAATTAGTGACAGATTTGTGATCAAGATCTTAGTAGGTGTGGAGCTTCAACAAAGGATTTAAAGTCATATTTTGGAGCTAGCACCGGTTGATTCACGAGCCTATGCATCAAGACCACATCAAGAGTTGAGCTCGTTGGATCGTGTTTGGACCAAGTCAAGAAGATGAGAAGACTTCAAGGGAAGACTTCAAGATCAAGACTTGTGTCTAGGTATAAGATTTTGTTTTAGTTAAAATGTAAAGGATAGAGTAGTTGGTGGATTGCTCAAGTACTATACACTCACACACTCTTGATAGATATGTTTTCATAAACGATTTTTTAGTTTAGAAAAGATTTTTCTTTGTGACAAAATACTATTTGGTTTTTGGTATCATGTTTACATCTTTCAACCAAAACCAAGTTTATGCTTATTGTCAAAAACATAGATATCTTATTTGTGTAGTGGATCATATCCATACACACTATGCTTTAATGAATTCAAAATATCTTGTTTTTGTATCTTGAAGAAGTTTATGGAAAATAAGTTTTTGAAAAAATACAAGTTTTCTATTGAGCCAATATTTTCATATTACAAAAATAGTCCAAATCATTTATAACATGCCTTGATTTTGTGCAAGCATGTTTGTTTATCAAAGAATATTGGTAAAACTATTTTTGTAGATTTTTAAGTATTTTATGGGATTTTATTTCAATCAAAAGACTTAGTTTTAAATCCCAGAAAAACTGTTTTCAGGCTTCAGATAGTCGACTTACTACCTTGCTAGTCGACTAACTCTGAAGTCGGCCGACCAGCTCGGTCGACCGACGTGCACAGACGTGCACGCCTTGACATGGCAGATGGCCGGTCTGCCGACCCTGTCGACCAGAACAGAGAGCAGTGCTCTCTGTTCTTTTGGGTCAACTGGGCGGTCGACCAGAGGCTCTAACGGTCTGATTTTTGACAGTTGGCGGTCGACCGGGCGGTCGACCGACAGGTCTGACAGACCCCAACGGCTAGTTTTTGACAGCCTATAAATTTAGGGGTTTGGTCATTGTTTTGAAACAAGATTTGGGAGAAGTTTTAGAGCCAGTTTTCCTACTCTTTTCAGAGGTTTTTCTCCACAAAATTTAGTGCCAATACTTCCAATTAAAAGGAGAGTTTTGATCAAGAGTGTAAAAGAGATTTTCTTGAGTTTTCCTCCCCATCTATTTCCTAGTTTTCTCACAATCACTTGAGCTATCCATTGCTTTATCTATCCATAGGATTGTGCTGTGAGAGTTTTTAATTGGTGATCAAAGTGTTTAAATCACCAAGATTTCATCTTTGTTCTTTGAGGAGGCGGACGTGTGTGTTCGCATTTGTTTCGGGTCCTAGTGTGGACTCGGGTGTTTCGGGTTCGGGTGCGAACTCTTGTTTGAGGTGCGGCCTCGGCGAGCCGGTGGGCTTGCGTGTGTACGGGACTAGGGAGTCCGAGAGTTGTAGGTGTTGCGGCACCGGGTGATCCATTGGGATCGATCATAGTGGAAATCCTTCGTGTGTCGAAGGCGGGGATGTAGAGCAAGGGTGCTCGAACTTCGAAATAAATCTCTTGTGTTTGCGATTGCTCACTCTCTCTCTCTTTGTCTCTTGTTTATATCTTGCATGCTATTACTTGTCTTATCTTTACATGCTTGATATATTGTGTGCTCATTGACATACTTGCTTGGGTTTGTTTGCTAACACTTGTATTCAACCAAGAGAGCCAACGCGGCACCTCAACCCATTCAAGGGGAATCTAGAGGAGTTTGTCCAGAGCCTTCACGGGGAATTCGGCAACACTCTTGTGTTATACGTGGTGTTTAGTGTAAAAGTTTTATTTGATCATAATTGTTTTTAGCTTCCGCATTATTTGGCATTAAGTGACCATTACATTAGCCATCACCTATTCACCCCCTCTAGGTGAACCTACAAAATTGAGGATTGGGGTAAATGTTCAACTGAAGATCAGAGCAAATCAGAAAGATAACACCAAATATAAACGGTAAAATTCAGATTTTATAAATCCATTTTGGTTAGTTAAAGATCAACCGAGGATAATATCAAATACAGAGAGGTAAATGGATAGAGAGAAGATCAACGGATGAAATGAAGCAAGTTTGACTCAGATTCTGACTGGATACATTTTAGTATTTGAATCATAACTTTCGCTACCGAATCTCAAATCTGATGATTCAAGATCATTCAGAAAATAGACTTACAGGGCTACAGCTCTTATATTGATTACTATTTCTAATTTTATCATTTGAAAAGTAATATTTAGCAATCAACATGCCAACAAACTGCAGATCAGAACTGAATATTCACATCTCATCAAGTTTCGAGATAAGGGGAGAATTCAAATTCAGAAATAGCTAGCTTTTCCTATCTTCATACTCCTCTAACCTCTACATTTCTTCTATAAATACCTACAATCTCAAAGGCAAAGGAAGAAGGAGGACCAAGCAGAGAGCAGAACTTAGGCTAATTTGTAGTTTGTAACTTAGGTTTTTAGTTTTCTTTTATGTAATTTTCGTTTTATTTATGTAACTGAGAGGAGAGGAGACTTTCATGGAGAAATGAGAGCAAGCTTGTACTGAAGGTGACACCACGTAAGTGATCTTTTCTCCATTGTTATTTGAATTGAATCGAGGCTGTCTTTTCTTTTCTATTCTTATTTTTGTTCGCTTCCCTCTTTTGTGTTTGTGGATCCAAATGAAACCGATAGCCTCGAAGTTGCCTGGTCCTTGCAAGTGCCGTTGATGGCTTATGGTGATGGATATCCATTTCTATGGTAGTATAGCTCGCCCCTTCATTTTATAGTGTAAATCGGGAATGGGAAAGATCTCATCTGCCATACTTCGCTCGCCTTCAAGTAAAGGTACATCATCGATACGAGTAAAAAGTAAGCAGGCGCTGAAGAGGTAAGTATGTTTTTTAGCTTTTAGTTTTTCTTTCTTTTCTTGTAACTTTTAGTGCAGATCACCAGCACCATAATCACCCAAATCTCTTTCATTCTTTTTCAATTTCTTTGTACATATCACTTCTATTTTTTTCACCTTCTCATTCTATCACTTTCTTCCTAGCTTGACTTTAACTCCCTTTTCACTTTTTTAAGAACTAAGAAAAGAATTTTAAACATTAATTGTAGCTTAAAAGAGAACTTACTAAAAAGCTTCCATCGCTAGTCTCTCCTTGTGGATCGTGACCCGCATAACCACTTGCTATAGCGGTAGAATTGAGCACCTTGCACTTTTGTTTTAAAAGTTCTGAAATTCTGTATTTTTGTGTGCAGGCTCAACCTCAATCAAAGTTTGTCGCCGTTGCAGGGAAGGGACGGTAAGTAATTCTCATTAAAGTTTACATTTTTGTTTAACCTTCTTCTTGGTTTTTGGTGTGTAGATTTAACAACAAGGAACTTTTGCTGCAGTGGACATATAAGTGGCCTTGGACTCTGCTCAAGAAAGTAGAGCCAAGAAGCCCTCAGATTTGCTACATTCCTATGGCAATCTGAGTGAACTACTAACCTGTATTTTCTGTAGGTTAGTTGAATTGCAAAGTTTAATATCTGTAGCTATTAATTTTCTTGTTTGTCTCACTGTACTTCCTTTCTAACCTCAAGAGGAAAATGATGTTTGTTAAATGCTAAAAATGGTTTAGATTTACATTTAGGCACGTGTCTAATTCGTTTACATTTTAAATTACTATTGAAGAGTGCTGGAGTAAAAGGTACGTTTGTATGGCATATAGTTTAGGAAACATTCTTGAGTGATTATTTGCTTATTGAATGTTACTTTTCTTTATGCTGCACACTTTGCACAATCAATCTTAAGGGCTTGTCCTATAAACAAGATAAGGTGGGGAAGTCATTACGCTCCCTTAGCCCACAAACAATCTCCTCACTCACTAACCCATGCCTAACTAAAAATGAGCAGACGTTGGCCCTAGGGACATCTCGGACTCAATTAAGAGACTATCCTAAAGGGGAATGGGTTAGAATTTGACTCCTGCCAAATCAGTGTCTAAGGAAAGGGATTGAGGGGCGAAACCCCGTAGGCTGGTGGTTTAGCTTAATTAGGCCCGTCGCTTTTGCACGGATACCTCCCACCAATCTTGCCCTGACTTGGCTGATTAGCTTGTGGTCAAAGTCTGCATTATACCTCTCTTGGACAATCTAACCAGTTAGGAGTCGTCTAAGTCAAAGGTCTACCCTAACTTAGCTTAGAATTTTTTTCTTTGTTTGCTTATTTGTTTGTATTTTATTGTGTGATATGGCTTATAACAATAATTTTTCAAATTTTAATGGTAATCCATATTACACCTCTTTTTTGGATATTACCAATCCGGCATATCATAACTTTAATCAACCTAGTGTGCCGGATTGGTCTTATCCGAATCAATATACCCATGCCCCAAATCTTATAACCATAGTTTCCAGAATAATTTCAACTCTTCACGGAGTCAATGGGGATTCACCTCCTCCGAGTCTAATTTTCAACCAACTTGTCCTCCTTATCCACCTTGACCACAATATTTCCAAGATTCATGCCCAGTTTCACCAGTCCAAAATAGAAAACCATCAATTTTGGAAATGAGTATGCGTGAGTCCAAACAACAATCACAAAATCTAATGGACTAACAATTTCACCACAAATTCTAAACAACACTTCATCTTTTCAAGTCCAATCGCAACAAATCGATGAACCAATCAACTATGAAAAGATATTTGAAGCCATGACTCAGGCTCAAAACGCTCGTAATCATGACATAGATATGATGGTCCAAACTTTACGTTCTCATCATTTGACCATTTCTGATGTCCCTAACCATTTTGTTAGAGCCGAAGAGTAATGTTTTTGAAAAACAAGGTTCCATTTCAGCACAATCATTTGAACTTGCCTAAACTCCAATTTTGAAAATGACATTGATAGTTTGGTAAGTTATCCCTTTTCTGAAATTAAACTTGAGAATGAATATGATCCTCAACCTCAACTTAGTAATTCAATTCTACTTCCTGATTCAATAATGACTCCGGTGTCTTCACTTGATTTCAATCTTTTTCCCGAGTCAACATTGGATCCTGTGCCAATTCATCATGAAAATTGAATCACCCATCTTTGATGATCATCATATTGAACTTGACCAATTTTATACTTTTGAAAGTCCCATTGACAAACTGGCAAGTTCTCATTTTTATGAAATTGAACTCAATGAAAAATGTGACCTAAATTCTCAAATTTGTGATCCAGTTCAAATTCCCGAATCAATATTGACTCCTGTTTTGTTACCCGACTTGAATAATATTTTAGAGTCAGTTTTGATTCCCACACCTGTCATTCTTGAACTTAAATCACCAATATTAAGTCACATTCCATTGTGAAAAAATGAATGTGGACTTGAGTTTCAACTTCTTGATTTGGACCGACTTCCTGAACCGATCTCGACTCCTGAACCTTTACTTGACTTAAGTCACTTTCTTGAGTCGGTATTAGTTCCCATACTTTCTAAGTCCAAGTCAATCATTCCATCTTTTCACACTCCATTTTGGGACAAGGTGGTTGACAAAATTAACTCCGAAATTAATTATGAATTTGAAAATTAGATCGGGTTAAATTTTTAATAAAAACCATTCATATATACATCATTTTAGCGGGTTATATAAGAGAGATTTCTGGTGGGTTCCTCCGAACTCCACGAAAATTCGATTGGGCTGCATTTCCTGGACCAATCAGACCACCACCGGACCACCACCTTAAGGTAATATTTTCCTTCCCTTTCTTCTTTTTCATGCATCTATTCATTAATTCATACAATAAAGACAATGCATGAGATAGGTGTGGGGGAGGGTCTAGCATAACTTAGGTTTTTTTTTCTTTTTATAAAAAAAGAAAATAAAAAAATTATGGACATTTTCTTTACTTTTAAAAACTTTTTGAAAATATATTTTGACGTATTTTTATAAGAAATTAAGTCAATTTTAAGGAATAGGAGAATCATAATTAGGATTTCTTATACTTGGTCAAAATAAGATTATTTGTTTGATTTCTAAGGATCGGAAGAAAGTTTGTGAAAGTAATTTAGTCTTGATCTTTACCTTAAAGAAATATGCACACCTTATATACTTGCACACTTAAGGTTCAAAAACAAAGACTCTTGTGCCTTATGAAAAAAAGAGAAAATATATATCTATGAAAGATGAACAAATCTAATTATTGATTAGCTAGGTATTTTGACCTAAGTAAGCCTCGGTATTTATGCGAAAGATGATAAGATAAGTTTGAGAAAAAAATATATATATAAAAAATTCTCTGAATAAGCTGGATATTTATGCCTAATAAAGCATAAGTATTCACGCCTAAAAGTGGTTCATATAATAAAATCCTTAGTTTTATGGCCTTGTTTGCTCGAGTCCTTAAGTTCTTAGGGTGTTTTCTAATCCGGTGCCCTAAGACCGTTTGGTTTGAGAGTCAACGATTAAAGGTCGTTACATGGGCAGATTAGAAAGCCTAATAGAACTAAAGAATAATACACCAAAAAAATATACATAAATAAATAAATAAGGCATAAGAGTTAGAGTTAAAGAACCCTTAGTCAAAATTTTCACGGTCACAAGGTGCATATGACTTAGGGTAAAGTAATAGACTAGATGAGAAGTACAATTTGACTCCTTACTTTGATTGATAATAAATTTTGAATAGAGACTAATTTTAGGAATGAAAAATTCGATTTTCCTATAACTTATATATTACTTAAATCTTATAATAATATTTCAAATAATTTTCTCTTTCAAAATGCTTTTCGAAAATACTAACTCTTTGTTACTCTTTCTTTATAGATTTTGTGGGTGCAATTCACTTAAACTCCGCACGAGACAAAACTCGTCCTCTAGGGGAAACCTAGAGGTTTAACGGCTTGTTGCACATGCTCAGTGCAATCGCGTAACCTGCGAAAGTGGTCTAATAATCTTTGGTTTAGTTTTGTTGACTTGCTCGAGGACGAGGAAAAGATAGGTGTGGGGGTGTGATCGTACATATATTTTGTATTCTTTTCATTACACTCCTACATTTATCGTGTAATAAATCTGCTAATTTTCTTGTCTTAAATATCTATTTTGCATTAGATAAAATGAAGAGAAAGATGATTAAATCAAATAAATACCAGTTAAAATCGGATTAACTGGATCTATTTGGTTAGCAGAGGATGATCCCAGATCTAGTTAGAACAAATCAAGGATTGGGGCAAATGTTCAGCTGAAGATCAGAGCAAATCAGAAAGATAACACCAAATGGAAACCAGTAAAATTCAGATTTCTATAAATCCATTTTGGTTAGCTAAAGATCAACCGAGGATAATATCAAATACAAAGAGGTAAATGGATAGAGAGAAGATCAACGGATGAGATGAAGCAAGTTTGACTAAGATTCTGACTGGATACATTTTAGTATTTGAATCATAACTTTCGCTATCGAATCTCAAATCTGATGATTCTAGATGATTCAGAAAGCAGACTTACATGGCTAAAATTCTTATGTTGATTACTATTTCTAATTCTACCATTTGATAAGTAATATTTAGCAATCTACACGCCAACAAACTGCAAATCAGAACTGAATATTCACATCAAATCAAATTTGGAGATAAGGGGAGGATTCAATTCAGAAATAACCAGCTTTTCCTATCTTCAGACTCCTCTAACCTCTGCATTTCTTCTATAAATACCTACAATCTCAAAGGCAAAGGAAGAAGGAGGACCAAGCAAAGAGTAGAACTTAGGCTAATTTGTAGTTTATAACTTAGGTTTTTAGTTTTCTTTTATGTAATTTTTGTTTTATTTATGTAACTGAGAGGAGAGGAGACATTCATGGAGGAATGAGAGCAAGTTTATACTGATGGTGACACCATGTAAGTGATCATTTCTTCCATTGTTATTTGAATCGAATCGAGTTTCTTTTTCTTTTCTATTCCTGTTTTGGTTCGCTTCCCTCTTTTGTGTTTGTGGATCGAAATGAAACCGATAGCTTCGAAGTTGCCTTGTCCTTGCAAGTGCCGTTGATGGCTTATGGTGATGGATATCCATTTCTATGGTAGTATAGCTCGCTCATTCATTTTATAGTGTAAATCGGGAATGGGGAAGATCTCATATGCCATGCTTCTCTCGCTTTCAAGTAAAGGTACATCGTCGATACGAGTAAAAGGTAAGCAGGCGCCGAAGAGGTAAGCATGTTTTTTAGCTTTTAGTTTTTCTTTCTTTTCTTATAACTTTTAGTGTAGATCACCAACACCATAATCACCCAAATCTCTTTCATTCTTTTTCAATTTCTTTGTACATATCACTTCTATTTTTTTCCCCTTCTCATTCTACCACTTTCTTCCAAGCTTGACTTTAACTCCATTTTCACTTTTCTTTTTAAGAACTAAAAAAAGAATTTTAATCATTAATTGTAGCTTAAAAGAGAACTTACTAAAAAGCTTTCATCGCTAGTCTCTCCTTGTGGATCACGACCCGCATAGCCACTTGCTATAGCGGTAGAATTGAGCACCTTGCACTCCTATTTAAAAGTTCTGAAATTCTTTACTTTTGTGTGCAGGTTCAACCTCAATCAATGCCCTGCACCTTAACTACCGACCCACTCCTTTGCAGCAGCATGGCTGCTGCAAACACAGCAACAAGCAACCCCCGTTCCTCTCTCCATGCCCTCTCCATTACTCTCCCTCTCCTTCTCTTTAAATATCTTTCCTTCTTCCCTATTTCCTTCTTCAACTTCTCCATTTTCATCTCCCACCAAACACCATCACCCTACTCCTCATTTCCATCGCCTCCACCACCGGAGCCATCGCCGTCGCCGCCCCTAGCCACCGGCCACACACCCCCCACCTCCCCATTTCCTTCTCCACTTCCATCACCCCCCAAACACCTCTCCTCCTTCAATTTCATCCAAACTCATCACCACAATTTCATCTTCTTCTCCAAAATTCTCCACCAAACTACCTCCTCCTCCACTTCCAACCAGCCCATTATCACCTCCTCTTCTTCCTCCAACTCCCCATCACCTCCAACAACAACCACAACCACCACAACCACTACCACCATCAATCACCACCACCAAAAATAACAACTTCAACAACAACAACAACTCCACCACCCCCTCCTCCCTAGGCCATAGGCCGCCCCCCCCCCCGGCGGTGGCGCCGCTGCCGCCAGGCCGCCAGCGGTGGACCGGCTGCCGGCTGCCCACTTCCCCTCTCCTTTTCTTTTTTTTCTTTCTTTCTTCTTCTTTCTTTCTTCTTCTTTCTTTTAATTCTTTCCTTTCCTCCCTTTCCATTTCTACCCCCTAATTACATCTCTATATTTTCCATCTCACCCCTCTCCTTTAATTCCTTATTTATTCTCTTTTAAAATACCCTGCTCACCCTCTCTCTCCTCTCTCCTCACTCTCTCTCTCTCATTCCCTCTCTAATATATTTATAATATTTATTATATATATATTTTATATATATTTTTTATGGGCTAGTGGCTTGCTCGCATGTGTTAGCAGATTTCTCGAACTTTATCTCGGTATTTTCATCCGGTGTTAGGCGAGTATATTTCTTACTTTATTACCATCATTTCATTTCTAATAATTATTATCTTGCTTTTAATATATGATGTCTCTTTTTGCAAGTTATTATATGTTATATAAATGATTATCATGCTATATAAATAGCTTTCGGCCATTATTATACTTTGTCAAACAGGTATTACACCGAGTATGTCTAGATCTGCTCTCGCTTTACTAGGCTTCGCATGGCTAATTAAAAGATAAATTTATTATTATTATAAAAATGATTGTGAAGAGTTTGAAATGTTTATACCGTTCTCCTGTACCTTGTTACATGGCCAGTAGATACCTGATATTTGTTGTTGTGACTCCCACCGACATTAGTTACCTGACCCTAACATGTATACACCTGATACTTACTTGCCATGCTTATCACTTGATATCCGACACCGGTCCTTGCCATGCTATACTTGACACTTGATATCTGACACCGGTACTTACCATGTTGTACTTATCACTTGATATCTAAAACTAGTCCTTGACCTTCTATACTTATTAATTGATATCTGATACGGTACTTACTATGCTATACTTATTACTTGATATCTGACACCGGTACTTGCCATGCTATACTTATCACCTGATACCTGACACCTGATATAATAACACTTGACACTTGACATGCTATCATCCAGTACTAGTACACTTGATTTGATATTGTGGCACCTGTATTATATTGCATATTCATGACTATTACTTTTACGGGAACTTGGCATGATTATTATACTGTTACTTGATATTTGATACTCCTGAACTCCTGTACTCCTGAACTCCTATTTTCCTGAACCCCTGAAAAAGGGTGACTCCTAATATTATACTATTGTTAATTCCCGTAGTTGGATAATCATGGTTATACTGTATGCACTTGTGGATATTATTTTTGGGAAATTCATATATGTATAATAAAAATGCTCAACTTATACTGGGGTGGGGAAAACTGATGGAAACCGGTATAATGTCATATTTATAATGGTGATATTTCTGAAGTGTCGTGTGGGGCGCGTGATAAGTCCCCAGAAGCAGTAGCCTGAATCTGAAGTGTCGTGTGGGGAGCATAATGATAAGTCCTTGGAAGTAGTAGCTTGTACTCCTGAGCTAGTCCCGGGCAGAGTCGGGACCCACTATAAATATGAGCCATCAGATTTATGAGTTTCTAAATAATAACTCATCTTATCCATAAGTGGATGTATGTGTGCCAGTAGCATATACAAAAGCATATGGATCGGATGAATAACATAAAATAACTAGCAGTAATAATATTAGGAACGTGTGATATTTGGTCTCTCCTTTGTTCAGGTTCTGATACTCACATATCAGACCCCGGTAAGTTCTATAGAGTGTGAACTCTAGTATGGACTATCGATGATGTGAGACGCTGGTAGGGAGGCGATTAAAATATCAAACGATACTGATTATTATTATTAGATAAATTAAAATGTAACATCTTTATATTCCAGTTAAAGTATTATGTCCTGAGTTGACACCTTATTTTATGATTACTCTAGACACACTATAGTTCTGTTATTCTTAGGACAACTCAAGTTGTATAAACTCAAACGATGGCGACATGAGATATGTGGTATATAGATGAGGGTTTCCTTTTTTGGATTATCCCCTTGACGTATCTGTCAGGTGAATCCATAATCTGAGCTTGTACAACTAGTTTTGTCCATACTTGTATTTATCGCATGTTTAACTTATTTACCGCATGTTTATATATACCTAAGCTCTTCATACTGCCTTCTATATATGTTTTCAGTTTCAGATTCATCGATATACATGATTTACGGTCGTTCCTTTAATTTCCTTTATGTTACTTGTTATTACTATTACCTGCATGTCTGAACCACATCACTTGATCATATACATGTGTGCCTGTTATGCGCCATTTGGCTTTATTATATGTACTCGTTGGGGTTGCTAACAACCCTGAATTCTCATGTCTAGATCCTAGAGACCGGACCTTGGTGGCCTTGCAGTAGCTGATCAGAGTATGCAACGGATCCTTTCGTGATGATCGGAATACAGCAGAAGTTTGGATCATCGCCGCAGCTCTTCCTCCCAGTTCTTCTCGTGTTTGATTCTCGAGACCCCTCTTGCTGCTCGTGAGCACCCTCTGCTTTTGTATATCTCTTCATATGATGTACTTTTGTATTTTCTGGTGATATAGTATTCCTATAATATTGTATCACTCTCTGTGATAATCATGTACTTGTGTTATTTCTGTTGGAATGTATATTATCACTGTGCTTCTGCACTTTGATTCTTGCTTGTACTGTTGCTTAGCATATAGACGTGAGGGTAGTTCCGACCTGCGTATATACGTCATAGTGACGTCTCTGTACCCGCAGGATCGGGGCGTCAAACTAGGAGGCCTCGAGGATGAGGACGATGAGAAGGAGGGTGCTGGTCGAGGTGGTGAGAACGAGTATATGATGGAGGTGGTGGTGGAGGAGGAGAGTCAATGGTGGGGCCTGCATAAGAAGTGAAAAACACCTAGAGGGGGGTGAATAGGTGTTATGCTAATCATATGCACTTTTAAAAACTATTTAAGATGTATGATGCAAGCGGTCACTCAAAATAAGAAATTGAAGCCGAATTTTCAGTGAAGCGCTTTAAAACTTCTCCTCTTTGATTCCTCTAGATGATGAGTTGAGATGCTTAATTGCTTCCTTGTTGATATGAGTATAGACCGAAAATGCAAGAAGATGAACTAATGTAATATAGAAAAGCAAGACAAATAGTATCACAAGTATAAAAATGTAAAGCAATAAAGAGCAAGAAGAAATCAACGGCAAACACAAGAAATATGTTTTGAGATTCGAGCCACTGCTCTACGCCCCCGCCTTCACCACTATGGAGGATTTTCACTATATCCACAAAGGGAACTTCCACACAAGAATCGGAACCTTACATCTAAGGGATTACAACTTGGTCTACTCAAGACCAGAGACCCAACTGCAGTAATACTATCCTCCACACAAGTGGAACCATAACTCAATGGAATACAAGTCACTTGGTGATTTAGGAAGACCACAAATGCTCTCTTATAACTTCTTATAGAGTGGAGTATGATTTTAGGCTCAAGAAGTTAAGTGAGAGAAGAAAATTAGTTGGAGAGATTTTGAAGACTTAAAAACCAACTGAAAAGCTTTTGAAAAAGAACTTAGAAATGAAAAGCAATGAAACACTTCTCTCTTGAAAACACTTGAAACTTGGATATTTTTTTTGTAGAAAACCAAAACCCATGACCTCTATATATAGGCAAAGGATAAATAACATTCATAAGTGATACTAGGTTATTAAGGGTGAGTTTAACCACTTGGAAACAAAAAATAGCCGTTGGAACCATAAAAAACAAAACAGATCCAAAATAGAGCCGTTGTGCCAACCTGGACGTCTGACGGTCGACCGACCGATCGACCGGCACGTCACTTAAATTATAGTCGTTGGCTCCAGTCGACTGCCCGGTCGACCGCAGGTCATTTTAAAAAGAAAAATTTGAACAGCCGGTCAACCGGGCCGGTCGACCGGCACAAATAGAGAGTAAGGCCCATGCAGTCGGTCGACCGCAGGGGTTGACGGTCGACCGACCCGATCGACCGACAAACGTTCACAGACGTGCACGCCCACGGCCAAAGGCCCGGTCGACCGTTTTGGACTAAAACAGCTACGGTCGACGGCCGGTCGACCGTTATGGCCTGAAATAGATTTGAAACAGATATTTGAACTTTAAAATATTTTAAAAATATTTTAAATTAGTTAGAAAGTTATGTAGCATAGTATAAGAGATAAAGTACATATTCTAAACTTGATATAAAAATTTGAAAAATTATGAAATATATATTAATATCAAACATGCAACAAAACCAATGCTACCCAAAACTTGTATTTTTGAAAAGTGTATTTTTGTTTGTGTAACTTTTTGAGCACATATATCATATCCTTACTCTTTAATATACTAAAATCTTACAAGGGTCTAGGTGACTACAAGATCTTCAATCGGGCTTTTTCATTTCCATCGTTGAGTTACTTGAATTCTTGATCCCGTATTTGAGTCATCTTGAGTCAACACCACCTTCCTTTAGGGAAAGAAACTTCTTGAATCATTAGAACCCTGAAATAATCTTAAACACTTAAACTTGATTAGTACAAATAACTATACATATTTTGTTATCATCAAAACTCTAAAACCGGGCGATTGTAACCTTGGGCCAATAATCTTCCCCTTTTTGATGATGAGAAAACAAATGAGTTATTTTTAAAAAAAATGTGAAAGAGCTTGAAAAGCTCCCCATTAAATTATGCTATCTATTATGTACAAGAGAAGATAAATTATGAGCTTTACAAAAGAATGAACAAAAGTATGCATGGAAAAGAATAACTCAAAATATTTCCCCCCTTTTTGTCATGCATCAAAAAGGGTAAAAAAAATTTCTTAGGATAAATAAAATTTGAAAAGAGTTGTAAAAGCTCATGAGTTCATAATACAAACATTTAATTCCCACAAATGAATGAAAATCTAATATAATCTAGTGGTTTAGTAAAAATATCCGCAAGTTTAAAATCGGTGAAAACGTAATCAATTTCAATATCACCTTTCTCATAATGATCTCTGAGAAAGTGATATCGAATGTCAATGTGCTTTGTCTTATTATGTTGATTTACATTTTTAGTCATATGAATAGTACTAGTATTATCACAAAATATTTTAATATGGTCATAATGCAAATCATAGTCAAGGAGAGTATGTTTCATCCAAAGGACTTGTGCACAACAAGCCCCGGCCGCAACATACTCCGCCTCGGCGGTTGAGAGGGCTACAGAATTTTACTTCTTGGAAGACCATGAAACAAGGCAATTTTCTAGAACTGACAGGTTCCACTAGTACTCTTCTTATCCATTCTACAACCCGCATAGTCAGCATCCGAAAAACTCGTCATGAAAAATTATCCGGTCTTTGGATACCACAAACCCATTCCAATGGTGCCCTTAACATATCTAATAATGCGTTTTACTGCAATCAAATGGGACTCTTTTGGACACGATTGAAATCTAGCACATACACAAATACTAAACATAATATCTGGCCTATTAGCCATTAAATATAACAAACTACCAATCATGCTATGATAGAGTTTAATGTCTACATTTATACCTTGTTCATCCTTGTCACGTTTTGTTGTGGTAGCCATGGGAGTTTTGCATGTCTTAGCCCCTTCAAGCTCAAATTTCTTGATGAGTTCCTTCATGTACTAGGCTTGATTTATAAAAATCCCATCACTCCTTTACTTGATATGGAGTCCAAGGAAGTAGTTAAGTTCGCCCTTCATGGACATCGCAAATTCCTCCTTCATACATGATTCAAAATCTTTGCAAAGTTTTTCATTAGTAGATCCAAATATAATATCATTAACATATATTCGAACAATAAGAATATCATTATCAACATGTTTAGTAAACAAAGTGCTATCTATTGTTCTTTTAGCAAACCATTAGAAATAAAAATAATGAAAGTCTTTCTTACCAAGCTCTAGGAGCTTGTTCTAAACCATATAAAGCTTTATTTAGTTTAAAAACAAAATCCAGATGTGTAGGATCAACAAACCCGAGGGATTGTTCAACATACACCTCCTTTTTTATAAAACTATTTAAAAATGCACTTTTGATATCCATTTGAAAAAGTTTGAAATCTTATAGGAGGTAAAAGCAAGTGTTATCCGTATAGCTTCAAGCCGTGCTACGGGTGCAAAGGTTTCCTCAAAATCGATTTGGGTGCAATCTTGGGCCACTAACCTAACTTTATTCCTAACAACATTGCCCGACTCATCCAATTTGTTTCTAAAAATTCATTTATTACCAATTGTTGGTCTATCATGGGGTCTAGGGACATGATGCCAAACATGGTTACGCTCAAATTGATTGAGCTCTTCTTGCATGGCAATCAACCAATATGAGTCGTCCTCAGCTTCGAGGATGTTCTTTGGTTCAAAATGAGAAATAAAAGCATAACGGCCACAAAGATCATGGATCTTGGAACAAGTAGTTACCCCTTTTGATACACCACCTATAGTGGGATCCTTAAGATGATGTGGAGTGAATCTCCAATCCTTTGGAAGTGGTTGTGTTGTCTCCACTTTAACTTCTTGAGCTTCACTTTGCACATCAATCTTTGGCTTGTCTTCTTGTATAGATGAGTCCTTCAAGGTTATCCTCTCCATGTCTTCACCTAAGGAATCTATTTCTACAACATTCTTAATAAAAATATTAGATTCCTCAAACTTTACATGTATAGATCTTCAATAGTAATACTAGATTTATTGAAGACTCTATAGGTTTTACTAGTGTTAGAGTAACTAACAAAATAACTTCATACGATTTTGCATCAAACTTACCTAAATTATCTTTAGTATTTAAAAAAAACATTTCCAACTAAAAACTTTAAAATAAGAAACATTTAGTTTTCTTGAATAGTAAATTTCGAAGGAAGTTTTAGAAGTGTTTTTGCAAAAGAAAACCCTATTTGATATATAACAAGATGTGTTTACGGCCTCAGCCCATAGGTATTAAGGGAGACCGTATTCATTATCATAGTCCTAGCCATTTCTTATAGTGTTCGATTTTTTCTCTCAACTACTCCATTTTGTTGTGGAGTTTTAGGACAAGATAATTCATGTTTAATTCCATGTTCTTCGCAGTAAGTGATAAAGGATTGGCTATTGAATTCACCACCTCTATCACTCCTTATTCGTAAAATTGAAGAATCTTTTTTCTTTTCGACTCTTTTTCTAAACATTTGAAAATGTGAAAAGCTTGATTTTTATGTTCTAAAAAGAAAACCCAAGTAAAACGAGAAAATCATCAACTATATAAAGCAAAACGATTCCCACTTAGACTTTTGATTTTAGTAGGACCAAACAATCCATATGAATTAACTCCAAGGGTCGTGATGTCATCATATCCTTGATAGATTTGAAAGAGGACTTGGTTTGTTTCACAAGTTGGCATGCATCGCAAATGCAGTCCTTCTCAAATTCAAACAAGGAATACCTTTCACTGCTTTCTTATTGTTTATTCTAGATAGAAGGTTAAAAGAAATATGGCCAAGTCTCCATGGCATAACCAAGAGTCATCATTGAAGGCATTCAAACATGTGGCATTGCATTGTATATTAGACATATCAATCATGTATACATTGTTTTCATGAAATCTGAAAAGTATACATGCATTAGTTTGTCTATCAAATACATTACACGCTAAGTCATCAAAAATAATATTAAAACTTTTATCACAAAGTTGACTAACACTCAATGCTTGAAGCTATCAACTAAAACAACATTCTCAATCATAGGAGATGAAACAAGTTTAATGTTACATATACCAACAATCTTTCGTTTGGAGTCATCTCTGAAGGTGATGGTGCCACCTTCATGATATCATGATAGGGTTGCAAAGTTGTTGATATCCCATGTCATGTGCCTTAAGCAACCACTATCAAGATACCATCGCGACCTACGTCTTTGAGCTTTAGAGTGTACCTACATCATGTAACATATTTGTTGACTTTGGTACCCAAATTTTCTTGGGTCCTTTAATGTTAGCATTACGAATCCAAACATGATTATTTGAGGCATTTATTTTATCAAAATAAAATTTAGCTAAGTGACCCTTTCGGCCACAATATGTGCATGCATAAATTTTACCATACATTAAGGCATGATGAGTGTGTAGAGTGTGAACATGTTTAGTTTGTGTTGTGTGTTTAGCATGCTGTGAGTGCAAATGTTGTGACTTATGAGGATAGGTGTGTGCAGCATGAGTTTGTTTCTATGGAATAGATTTCTTAGAAAACATAGCCTTTAATCTATATTTGTCAAATTTACATTTCTTTAAAACTTCTCCTAAAGAGTTAATTTTATTCTTTAGGATAGAAATCTAATCTTTATCTATTTGTGGATTTAGCTTTACAAGAAATCTTATAAGCATCAAAATCTTTTGAGTAGAAGTGAGAGTTGAAAATAATTCATCCTTTTCTTTTGTGAGTATGAAAATTTTGTGGTTAAGATTTTCATTTTCCTTTTTCATTTTTAAAATATTTTTTTTAAAGAAAATCATAATTGTGAGATAATTCTTCAAAATCTTCTCCTAATTCATCCATGGATAATTCACAATCTTCAATAGATGATTCGGGGATTACCTTATTTATGTTATCATTTGCCATGAAACACATGTGAGCCGTGTCAACTTCTTCGTTGGATTCACTCTCCGAACCCCAAGTAGCCTTTAAAGCCTTTTTCTTGTATGACTTCTTGGAGGTGGAGGGTTTGCTCTTATTTTTTGGATACTCCGCAACGATGTGCCCCGGCTTCCGGAAATTGAAGCAAATGATCTTCTTTTCTTCCTTTCCTTGCCATCTTCTTTTATTTTGAAATTTTGTTTTATTGTACACTCTTCTAACATTCTTTACAAGGAGGTAGAGGTCTTCATCATCCTC